>LBNU01019230.1:52250-100469 GCA_014162995.1 Artemisia annua
ATACCAAGAATCTCAATGCTAAATAGTTAGTCATCTTCTCTTAAGAAGGTTTGCACGAAAAATGAGGTCCACATCAAGGATACTGGATACATAGATAGACTTTGGAATACATCGAAATAGACATAAATTGGCGAGTACATTTCACGTGCACCTCATGCTTCCGATCTAGGATCGTTACATGCACCTCACGTGCGACCAACTTTAGTCTTAACACTTAAGCTCATAATCCATAAATCTAAACATAAATCCTTATTCCTTCTTTTGATTTTTCATTTTTTTTTTTCATTCATTCATTTTTTTTTTCTTTTTCTTGCCTTAGTAACTTTTCAACTCCGAACCTTCACGGTTTCAATCCAAGACCTACCGCCAACTGCTAAGGTTAGAATGTAGGATCCAAGGTCCGATCTCAATCCGAAGTCTCAAAGCACTTTAGCTCTTATGAACACCGGGCTTTAGGGTAGCTCCGAAACCACATGCGTACTACGCAATACAATGAAATACCATACAATACAACACAATACGATACGATGTCGTGTATCCTTGATGTGTACCCAATTTTTCAAACAAAGATTCTCTTAAGAAGATAAAGAACTAAATTTTGTCAAAACCAAAATATCTTTAATTATTATACACAAGATATGGGGTGAAACAAGCTAATGGGAACAAAAAGCCACAAATACCTTCGATGAGCTTTAAAGAGAACCACTACTCCACGTATGGCATCTAACTTCTAAATAAACACTATCATTTCTCGCTCTTCGCTTTTTTAAAGTTCTCAAATAATGAGTACTCGCGAATACTTAGCCGATAATCAAGCCACGCATATTTAAAGTCAAATACAGAAACTTGCAAACTCTAATAAAAGAATTCGCATTTTATAGCTTCTTTTATGTAAAAGACTAGCAAAAGCTTTTAAGCTGCGCATATATAAAGTAATGTACGGGAACTTGCAGATTCTAGAAGAAGAATTCGCGTTTTATAGCTCCTTGTGTACAAAACTAGCACAAGCTTATGTGATCATCATTGGTTAAGGGAACAAGCTAGGGCTCAACACGCCCGATCAAGTCAAAATATTATTCCTACTCTCGCCAACAAGAAAGTCAACACGGTGTCAAAACACTTATTCGAACTTTATTCTATTTTTTTACAACTTTTCAACACTTATTCTTTTGAACAATTTTTCAAAAATTTCAATTTTTGTTATTTTTGCGGAAAAACGAGGTTGCATGAGTAACGACACAAATGAAAGTGCAAGTCAAATCAAATCGAAGATTAACCCCCCCAAACTAAAATGAAACATTGTCCTCAATGTTTGAAAAGGTAAGGGTAATCCTAACATAAATCTAGGGCCGTTTATTAAGTATGCCAAAGATACGTTAGTCGATAAGATTTAGGATATAATATGTGAACTTCCAAAAGCATGAAAAATAAGACTCGAGTGGAGGTGAGACAAACAACGAGCACGAGAGTCTTCATAATTCGGGAAATTCCTAATGTTTATATCGATATATAAGTTATTACGAGTTTTATAATTGGTTCGAGTTATAAAATATATGAGTCACAAGTCCGAGTCATCACTTCCCGGCTTATGGTCCAAATCCAAATATTACGGCGTTTGTCGAAGTCAACCGTTGACTAGTGAGTCAAGATGACCTCGACCTCGCTCACAACTCACAAGTCCAATAATATGTATCAAAACAACTCTGTCAACAAGTCCAAATATCCACTTTAACAATCTACAACATCCGGGTCCGACTACGGTACCCAACTAACCTATCTCCGTCAAACTAAATGCCGTATCAACCATTGCCGAGACCACAAGGGTCTCGGCCTCCTTATTACTCCTTTCGGCCATAAACAAAACAACAACAACAACATTAGTACGCAACAAAAACAATAATAAACAACAATAACAACATAACCAGAAGAACATCAAGAATACATGTAATCCGGGTCGACTTACCAAGTCAAACCCCGAGTCACGGCTTCACCACGCGTCGCGTGGGTCCCACCCGAGACCTCTAGGGTCTCGGCTAGCTCAATCCGAGCTCGAACCAAAACCGAACCGAGCTCCATGGGGGTCGGTCTCACACAACAACAATCTCATATGATNTACAACATCCGGGTCCGACTACGATACCCAACTAACCTATCTCCGTCAAACTAAATGCCGTATCAACCATTGCCGAGACTACGAGGGTCTCGGCCTCCTTATTACTCCTTTCGGCCATAAACAAAACAACAACAACAACAACAACAACAACAACAACAACAACAACAACAACATTTGTACGCAACAAAAACAATAATAAACAACAATAACAACATAACAAGAAGAACATCAAGAATACATGTAATCCGGGTCGACTTACCGAGTCAAACCCCGAGTCACGGCTTCACCACGTGTCGCGTGGGTCCCACCCGAGACCTCTAGGGTCTCGGCTAGCTCAATCCGAGCTCGAACCAAAACCGAACCGAGCTCCATGGGGGTCGGTCTCACACAACAACAATCTCATATGATTTCCATGACCAAAAATAAATCAAAACCTTGTAACAAATAATCAAACACCCTCGATACCAACACCACGAGGCCAAAAATCATCAAGAAAACTACCTAAGCTCACAAAACTTATAAGCCGAGAGCCTATGCTCTCGGTTTCCATTCGACACCCACCAAGAATCATAAAACCCGGATACCAAACTTATTTAAAATCACGTTTTATACAAAAACCCACATGTATCTTTCGTTTTTAATCAAAAATTCGCCCAAGAATATAACCCCGTGACTCACAAGTCACGTTTTTAACGAAAATACGAGTCACCAACAATTGTGACTCGTCTTACCTTCGATTTCACAAGCGAAAGACACGAGAATTCGAGCAAACAAGAAAAATACAGCGCGTGTTGTTGTAGATCGGAAAGAGGAGGCAAAAAGGTGTTGATTGGTGGTGGCGGTGTGGTTGTTTGGCCGGCGGTGGAGCGGCGACGTGGCCGGAATAGTGGAGGCGGCTAGGGTTTGATGTAATAGAGAGAGAGAGATGAGGGTGATGTTGTGTGTTTGTGTGTGTGCCAGGAAAACCACAAGGACCAATGTATATTTACTCTTTTTATTTTATTTTTATTTTTAAAACAAATGCAACCATAATAATAAAAGGGGAGGGGCGGGTAAGTAAACACAAGGGACTATAAATGTAAACTTTCCAAAGTATCCCGACCCTCGTTTCCCGAGTTTATTGTAAACAAATCCTCAACACGCGTTAACTCACGCACCATTATTTTTAAAATCATTTTTCCACGAATAATTATCACAAACACGTCCATTAAATATAAAAACATAACCGTTAACAAAACTTCCAATTTATTAGGTTCCCTAGTGCCGAAGTCAACGTAGTGCCTAATGAGCGCAACAACAATATTCACAATGTATATATCTCACATACAATTTTACGATACGAATAAAACTCCAATAAAATTCACATAATCGAGTCACAAATTTCAAAATAGACATAATTCAATGGAAATAAATTCCAAACATATCTGTATCATTAAATTTCAAAGTAATGCGGATTTTAAAATGACTCCCTGACTCGTCTCAGAACCAACAGGTATTGCCACACAAGCTAGCCACTTGTGAATGGCTAACCGTAACAAATAAACCCTGAAAGCTTGAGACAAGATGCAATGAAATCCTGGAGAGTATAGTGTTTCCCCGGGTCGTTAAAGTCCCAACGAGGCTGAAATTGTGTTTGGAAAACGTTTCGGGAATAAGTGATTAGGGAGTAGTAACCAGATTAAGATTTGGATTGATTTTTACACTACTGATTGCTTGGGATTTAAAATGAAAATGCACAATAACAGATATGGCAAATATATAACACAAAATGCAATTAAGTAAAGTACAGGGACTAAAAGTGACAACTTCTAAACTACAGGGGCTAAAAATGACAAGTTCCAAACTTAAAGGGTGTAAAATGAAAATTTTGAAACTTATAATTTAAAGAAAATTAAAATCTAAAAAGAAAATATTTTATTAATATTATACTAATTTAATATTTAATTAATTAATATAAACTATTTTAATTTACTTAAAAACTATTTATACTAATCCTAAAAAGATTTTAATTACAAATTTAACTTAGAAAATTACAAAATTATTTTCTAAAAACCTAAAATGACTTAAAATGTTTATAAAAATTAAAAAGAAATATTTTTGTCTTTTTGTGGATTTTTTATAAATTAAAAACTTAATTAATATTTAAAACCTAATTAAACTATTTAAAAGAGAAAAATTAGAAAATGAAAAAGGAAAATTACAAAATTAATTTTTACAGGTTCTAATTAGTGTGAAAAAGCTAGAAAAATTATAAAAATGAAAATCAGATTAAAATTTAACAACTATTCTAATTTCTTTTTGGTTTTTCTAATTAAACTGTTTTAATTAAAATTAAATCTAGTAATTATAAGATGAGCAGTAAAAATTCTAGAAAAATTACTAAAGATACTAAATATTATTTAGAACCTAGGAAAAATATAAAAAGATGCTACTGTTTAACAAATTTATACAGAATTAATTAATTTAACAGTTTTAATTAATTACTAAATTAACTAATATTAAATCTAATAAATACTAAACAGAAAAAGAAAATTCTAAGAAAATTACTACAAATACTTAAGGTGACAAACTAATTTTAAAAATTATAAAAACAGATTATTATTAAGCTAAATTTAAAAAGAGAAAATGAAAATTAAGAAAAATTAAAAATATTAAATAGAAACTATCACTTTTATTAAAAAGTGATTATTTTTGGAATTTTCTTTTTGGAACTTGTTTATACACTGAAAATGAACACTTTTTATGAAAACACTTTTTATAAAGCTCAAAAATAAGCTGTGTGCAAGCTTAAGCTTGTCACAGTTTGACTTTGGTCAAACTAGCAGTGCAAAAGCTAGGAATAAGCTACACAGTGATCACAAATGATTGAAATAGCTACAAACAACTTATATAAACATGAAATGAGCCAAAGAGACAAGAAAAGCACACTGGATAAGCCAAAAAGCACAAATAAGCTATATAAGCAAAACTGTGTACCACACAGTCCAAAGAGGCACTTTGCGGACCTTATGGGGCCCACAAATAAGCTCTATGGTCCAAAATGAAACTTGAGGCTTCAAGTTCACCTGGTAAGCTTCAAAATAAGCCAATAAGCAAACCCTAAGGTCCACTAATGAGCTTATGACAAGCTTATGAAAATTGGTGTTTTGACTGAGTACTTGAAACAATAAACAGAAAAGACAAATAAAGATGGCTTATGCAGCCCTACCAAATAAGTTGCAAAATGGGAAATAAGCACTGAATAAGCAAGATTGCTTGCTTGGCTTTCCAAAAAGCCAAGAAACACACAATGGGTCCCACTAATAAGCTCTACAAGAGCTTATGAACCTTGGTGTTTAACTGTGGTGCAGGGCAGCTTTTTGAAAAAGTGCTCAAAAGAAAGAACTAAATAAGCAGTTAAATAAGCAAATGAAAAATCAACAAAAATCACACAGAAAGGTAAGCAACCAAAGTTTAATTATCCAAAAGCACTAAGCATGAAACTGAATAACAAAGCCTAGACAAAATTCTACTTTTTATTAAAAACTGCAGGCATGCATTTTTGACTTTTTATGAAAACTTAGAACTTTGACTTTTATGAAGTTTGATCTTGATTTAAGCACTGATTATGATATATTAAGCTATAAGAACATGAAATCTATCAATATTAACAACTATTCTACTGATTTGATGATTATGGACCAAATAACTTCACAGATTATGAACTAAATGAGATTAAGAATGATTTTGACTTTTTTACAAGTGACCACTGGATTTTATACTTGTTGTGAGTTTATTAGGACCTAAGTGACATGTATCAAGCAAGAACAACAACAAGCATGCACTGGAACACACTAATGATAGCAAATCCAAACACACTGCAAGATTTTCAAAATGGAATTTTCAAAACAAATCAACACTCTTTAACTATAGACTGATTTCACACATCAGTCAAACTAAGATAAACCACTTTAAGCATAAAAATCAAACCTAGAACACCAAGAACTTGAAAATCCAAATTTCACTGTTTTACTGAACCAAATTTTGATTTTCAAAACAAGTGAGTTATTTAGATTATGAAACTGAGTTCTAACACCTTAATATGATTAAGCAATCCAAATTAAGCACAAAAACACAGGATTGAACCACAATTACTCAGGATGATCCAGGATTCAGTTTTGATAGTGAAAATGAGAATATGACCAATTATGAAAATTACTGAACAATACCAAGATTTTAAGCTATAATATCACTAATGAACACTGAATAAGCACTAAAACACAGAGATTAAGCTAAAATAAGTACTAATACAGTAAATGCTAAATTACACTAAAACTTGAATTTTTAGAAATTGAAAAGTAGAAACCTTTACTCTAGCTTTACTAGAGCTTCTTTATGCTCAACAAGCTCCTAGCTTATCAGAGATAAGCTAGGTAAAAGTCCATCTTGCCCCTCCATTGTAGGCAACTTCCAAAGCTTCCACAGTCCAAAGCAAAGGTACCCTGTATGATTTTGTTTTCTGAATTTTTTAGCTTTTTATGTTTTCTTATGATTCTATAAGTCCTAAGTGAGCTTATGGCACAGTAACATTAAGCTTAAGGCATTATTAGAGCTAAAACAGAATTTGAAATTGAAATTGTAAACACTGAATTGAAACTGAAACCTTGAGATTTTTGATTACTAAAAGATTCAATTACACTATAGAAACAGAGTACAAGCTTTTGAAAGCAATTTAAACAACTAAAAACTGAAATTACATAAATTCGACACTACTTAGAACTAATTATGACTATATCCTTCTCTCTTGCTTCTTCTTCCTTTTATAGCTGAGCTTTAGGGTTCCTTGGGGTCTTCTGAGCAAATCCCATAAAAAATGTGGACCTTTGGATGAGAGAGGAGCAATCTTGGCCGTTGGATTATTTTGGCGCCAAAAACTGAAAATGCAAATTGCAGTTTATAAATTGCAACAGGGGGGTGGTGGCATTAATTGTGGGGTTAGTGGGTTAGGTGAGAGTGGTGAGGTTGGGATGGTTTGGCGTGGAGTGGACTGGCAAGTGGATGGTGGAGAGGGTGGTGTTGAACGGGAAGGAGAGGGGGGAAAGGGGGTTTTTTTTTTTTTTTTTTTCCTTTTTTTATTTTTTTTTTTTTTTTTTTTGTTGGTTTTTTTTTTTGTTTTGTTGTGTTTTTTCTTTTTTTTTTGTTTTTTTTTTTTTTCTTTTTTTTTTTCTTTTGTTTTTTTTTGTTCTTTTTTTTTTTTTGTTTTTTTTCGTTGTTCTTTTTTTTTTTAAACGTGTTATAATTTTAAACGTTTGGTTGGTGTTGGGCTTTAGGGTGTCGGGTTTTTGGCCAGAGAAAAAGGAAAAAGAAAAGGTTTTAGTGGGCTAGGGTGGTGTTGGGTTAAGGTTCGTGGATTTTGGGTTCATGAAAGGGTCCGGTTTGGTTTATAGATTTCCAAGGACCTATTTTTGTAATTTTTGAAATTGAGGGTTAGGTTTTGTGATTGTTTCCAAAGTTACTCACAAGTCCCATTCTTGCCATATATGAATAGTAGCAAGGACTAAATGTTGATAATTTCCATTTTTTCAAAGTTCGAAGGACCATTTCTGCAATTTGTGAACTTCAGGGACCAAACCTGTAAATTTTTCCCAAATTTTTACCACAAGGGACCAATTATGTCATTATGAATAGTACAAGGTTTATTTTGATTATTTTCACTTTTTAAATTCACCAAGACGTATTTTTGACATTTTTTCAAACTTGGGGGGACCAAAGTCTGTAAAAATTGTGTTTTTGATATTCAAAGGGTTTGTTTTGACAACTTATGAATCCCCAAGGACCTTTATGATATTTTGCATATTTGAAATATTCAGGACTAGTTTTGACAATTTGTGAAAGTGAGGGACTGAAACTGCCAATTTGTGCAAACTTTGTTGTTTTCATTTGTTTTCAAAGAACATTTGCATCTAGAACACATAAAACACACTTTTGGAATATTTTCACAATTTTGATGCATTATTTGGTGTTTTTGGATGTTTTGGCAGTTCAGATGATAGAAAAATGATGAGTATTTACACACTCATCACTCCCTAATTTGCCAGTTGTCACATATGCCAACCCCACCCGACCCTCTTCCACTTGTATAAAAATTACCCATTTTGAGTTATAACATGTTACCCAACCCACCGGACTTTCCACCCATAGACAGTATGCATCATGTAACGCGATAATGTCACAAGTCACTACTATTCTCATCAATAGAGGACGCTTAACTATGACTAAAAGAATATCTGATTACTTAGCCCATCATACGCGCAGTAACAACTTAAAGCCCTCCTCTTTTGAACAAATAATTCATCTTTTTGTGTCTTAAACAAGCTCTTCTTTGTTCTCAAAACAATCAACATACAAAGAAAAGGGAGATATATTACTGAAAAACACGTGCTTTTTTTTGGTAACAATGATTTCCGATCTTTTGGCCGACCAATCCACGGGGTTTGAACCCACCGCCACACAAACTCAAACCAGGTAAATCCCTCCCTTTTCAGGAGGTTGGCATGACCACTTAAGGTTGTTTGCACCTAGCATTAAACTAGAGATTAGCCTAAATAACTTCATGAGTAACTTTAATATTGTGTGCTTGCTAAGCGAACTGTCAGTAATTAGCTAAGTCTAAGCCTCCCCTGTGCAGATGATCGATTATCAAGTTAATATAAGTCCGAACTCCTAAGTGAGGATACAAGAGGTCAGTTTATATACAGTGTGTACATATATACAAGTTAAAGGATACAGAAAAAGAACAGAGCTATTGCAGAATTCGTATATAAGTATAAAAGAACAGAGCATGTTTAAGTTTTAGTACAACTGCCCCCACTTTAATTTACTGACTTTGATATTTCCCCTCTCTCCACATCCATGAGTTCTAGATACTACAATTTCTATACTCCTATTTTCTCATGCTCTCGTCCTCCGATAGTCCTATTAATGCCAACCATCACAAACCATAATGAAACATATTCTTAAAGGTTCAAGATACCAACTTTAATGTATACGTGAGTGTGTGACTATGGTTGAACTTCGAGCAAGAATCAGTTCTGAAAGACAAAAACCAAGAACCGTACTTCGGTAGCGTTTCGTTTTGCAGTGAGTAATCGGTATGAATATAGGTATTATAACATGGTGTAAAGGTAACGAAAATAAGAACGTGAGTCAGTTTTAAAAGCCAAAGCTCACCATCTTAGGCAGGTATGGAAAAGCACTCACTAACCATGACCATACAACTCCTACATTATCAATAATTACTCTTACGGCTCAAACCAAACACCATCTATCATTTAGATGCTCACTTCCTCATTCCACAGTTTCAAGCCGGTGATGCATTCGTGTAAGGTGTACATAACGTTCTATCCAAATGACACTATCCTTTATTCATTTCTACAATGTCATAGTTCTGATTTGGAATCACTACCAAAACTGAGTTTATTACATTACTTGTCTCAGCAGTCACTTTTTTAGACATAAATATTTGAAGCCAGTGATCCATTCCTTTAACCCTTGCACAAGGTTCGGTCCAATTCATCCTACCATTTCTACAAAGTCAATTCAACTATCTTCACAACTCTGTCTGACATTTTATCATCATAGAATCAATCAGTCACTAACAAATCTATATACACCACAAATCTATTACACGTGTCCGAGACGGGACTTGAACCCACAACCATTTGGTTGGGGAGCAATCACGCACCACATGAGGTACAAGCCCTTTCGTACTTCAGTAATAATTTACATAATCATCAGTTTAACTTCATGACTTGCCTTAGTCTCCTCTAAATCAATCAATAAACACAATCATACCTTTAATTATGTTATAAATCACCTTTAATGTCAAACTTAGGTTTATGTTACAATAAAGTACCAAAACTAACTTCAATAATAACACTAAACAGATGAGGTTTTCCTTGTTCAGGTCACCTAGGAAGCAGACGTACGTAGCCTAACCAGGGTTACTTCATAGCCGTTGACCACTAGGCCACCTTGGTGGTGGTTTAATTTCAATAATAACACTATTCACCTCAATTATCACAAATTAGGCATTAGCAGCCATTTTCAACACGAGCTAAAACTTAAAGGAAAATTATCAGGAGAACTAAATTTGTGACCAAATGTGTGCCTAAACAAAGGTGTCATTAGCTTATTTGATTTGTGCAGAAGTGGGCCCTGTTGTTACAGCCAATGAGTTTATAGCTCCAAGGTTTTGTAACCATAATACTAAGAAGAGTATTCGTATTGTTCATTAATAATATTGAGGTTGTTTTGTTTGTTAAACTGGTTGTTCTTGTGTTATTTTTACATCAAAATTCTTTTTTTTTTCTTTTTTTTTGAGCAAAACATCAAAATTCTTCTTGATATTGAAGTTTAGATTCCGCATAAACTTTAATACATTCTAACATAGTTTCTACATTAGTTGTGTTAGATTTATCTAGCATAGCTAAACCTTATACAAGCTAAGGAATTCGATCAAGTGTTTAACTGGGATCAACAGCTACAAGTCCTGAACTGATGTGTCCAGAAGTCTGATTATCCCACGTTCATATTGAGGGTTGAGTGTAGTCACTCATTTGGTTTCCCACGTTTGGTAAATACCCCAAGGTGTGACCAGAGTCACGAGTTTGAGTAACACTCACGAGGCGATTAGTGTATGTGAAAATTCGAGAATGACTATAGATGTAATCTAATAGTTTATGGTACGTCCACGTGGTGTTCATCTATATGAGGGGACAAGGAGGACATGTATCGTGCCATCCTTGGTTAGGATAGGTTCATGGGGCATCCCATGTAAGATATCACATATCTGCTAGATGTTCGTAGCACTACCTCTACTCGAATGAGGTAATGAAACATGGTGGTTGTTGCAGCGGTCCTGGCTTCGTTTGATAGGCGAGTCTTGGCCTAAATCATGTCTGGCCTGAGAATATACTTCCTATGCAGGTTACGAGGGGCCTAGCCTTGGTGGGCTTGTTTTGGGCGTGTTTCGAGTCTATGGGCTTTAGCCAGTTGGGCTAGAGCTCCCATGCGTTATCAAAAACTATGTTAGGAAATTTCTTAAGGCTCTTCATCCGAAGTGGAGGCCAAATGTAACGGCTATTGAAGAATCAAAGGATTTGTCATCACTTCTACTAGACGAGTCGTCGGGATTCTCAAAGTATATGAAGCGGTGATGGAAAAGGTTCAGAAATCATCAAGCTCAAGAAAGACAAGGTTAAATCTGTTGCACTTAAAGCCAAACACTCCAAGAAAGAGACAAGTGATGATGAAAGCTCCGCTACCGATATTGGGTAATGGGTCATTGCATTATACTCTACCAAGCACTTTTTTTCATTATCTTTCTCATTCCTCACCTCATAACCCCCTACCAAGTATGCCCTGACATTTGTTGAAATATATCTTAAGCATTCAAAAGTTCCCGAGTCACAAAATGAGACTTGGTTTTACTAAAAACGAAGCATCAATTAGTGGAACCAAGAGAAGTTTTTGTGAAACAAGCACATCACAGGCAACCTTAAAAACTAACTTTATGTTCAAAAATATATGGCATTTGGTTTTTCGAACTTAAAAGATGACTTTTTGCACAGATGAATTATCCAAGTATAGAAATTAGTTACAATTTGACTTTAATTTTAGCAGGCAGATCAATCATGAGGGGTTGTTAAAAAGTAATATTAGGAAGATATTGTCTATTATGTGGTTCTTTGCATCTAAAAATATGACTTTTGGCATACAGATAATATTATGATTTTGGTTTTGGCGTATTGACTTGCCAATAGTCGCTGACTCGCCGGTGTAACTTAGTTTTTACGTGGAATTATTTTTGCCGAAAGCTAAGAATATTATGATAGCGGTCAGTTCTGCCATGATAAATACACGAACTTTCTCAAACAATTAACACTTTAAAAAGTTACAATTTGATGTGAAGTCGTGGTTATTTTCTTGTATGTTTCATTTGACGTTGCCATTGTTAAAGTTAATGCATGTGCACTTGACTAGCCGATATCGGCATTCTAATCATCTAACTTTTGGTCAACTTAACCATTTTCATTTTTTTTCAATGTTTTTATTTTTAACTTTGTTTGACAATGTTTTTTATCCTCTAATCTAAAACTTTTGTTTGGATAAACCCTTTTAACTTTTGATGGTCGTAAGATTAAACTAGTTAATTTTAAGTGACCTTTTAATTAAAACCTTTAAGTTTTAATAAAAACTTTTGGCTAACTTTACTGATGTTGTATTAATAACCCAGAAAACATAGTTAAAAGGTCGGATACTAAATCTACATGATATCGGTTTGAATAAAGAATAATTGGTTGTAACTTGGGTGTTGGAAATATTCGCAAAAACTTATCGGAATGATTTGAACAAGAAAAATAACAATAACTAAAAATAAAAAAAGGTATACTGTGAGGCGTTGAGGCGTGAAGGTTCGGATATCGACAAAAAATAAATAACCCCCACGGGGCAGGTACCCCTGTTTTACCGACCCGATTCCTATATCCATTGTTTCCCGTTCGGGATTCCATTTTTGGTATAACTGGACCCGCTATATGATGTATTAGTAGAACCCCTGTACCCATTGACATTAGGTCGGGTTTGAGTTGGTAAACATGATACAGTGAATCGTGATCATGGTTATAATTTTTTCACTACATGAATTTACATGTGTAGGATAATAGGGTAAATCGTGATCATGGTTATAATATTTTCACAACTAGTAGATTTAAATATGAAGCAACGTAAAATAAACCAAATTTGATATCGGAATATTCGGTTTGATAACCTGCTACTAATTCTTCTTCTGCTTCTGGTAAATCAAAAGGTAATCGTTCACACTCTGCTAGGGAAGAAATTAGAAAAACTAGAAATCCTATAGGTTGACGCCAAAAATTCCACATGAATTTACAGTGAATAGCGACACTTTTTCTGTCACTGATCTGTCGCTAAACTGTCACTAACCGATAAGTAGAAACAAGAAAAGTGTTGGAGGAGCGACCGAAAAATTTAGGGTTTATAGGGATCGAATTTTGGCTCTGATACCATGTAGGATAATAGGGTAAATCGTGTATATCATTAATCATAAAGTGTGGTATATAAATACCCATACAAGAATGTTCTAGACTCGGGCCTTAGCCCATACGAATATTACATGGACTCAAACACTTAATAGATAAACATACGACTAACAACATGAACTGTGAACACTCTCGATCATAATGATGAAAATAATATGCCATTTGTAAGTTAGTTATAAAAATGTTGATCTAATTAGTTAAGTGTCTTAACTAAACATTTATTAAATTCAAGGGGTTTAATAAAATGGTAAAAATAAAAAATAAAATAAAATAAATAAATATATATACAAAGTCAAGACTAACAAACTAACCAACTTGATTAAATAAANTCATAATGATGAAAATAATATGCCATTTGTAAGTTAGTTATAAAAATGTTGATCTAATTAGTTAAGTGTCTTAACTAAACATTTATTAAATTCAAGGGGTTTAATAAAATGGTAAAAATAAAAAATAAAATAAAATAAATAAAATATATATATATATATATATATATATATATATATATATATATATATATATATATATATATATATATATATATATATATATATATATATATATATATATATATATATATATATATATATATATATATATATATATATATATATATATATATTGAGGGGTTAAATCAAATAGTTAAACAAAAGTTTTGATAAAAACATGGCTATAATAATAAGTTAAGTGATTAAATCATAAGTTGACTCAAGGGTAAAATATTAAACCATTAGGCTGGATACAGTAAGGGAGGCGATTGACCTCTATTTTATCCGTCACGTTAGCTTTCTCTCTTTGACTACCTACAGGCATTTTTTACCACACCAAGGCGACGTAGACTACAAAAAACATACCCTACAAAAATACCTTTTATATTTAATTAAATACACAAGAAACACACGACAAAGGTCGTGTGCACGTTTTCGTCCGTTTTTACACGTTTTCGTCCATTTTTACACGTGTAAAACTGGACGAAAACGTGTAGAAACAGAGGAAAACGTGTAAAAATAGATGAAAACGTGTAAAACCGGATGAAAACGTGTAAAAAGAGACGAAAACGTGTAAAAATGGATGAAAACGTGTAAAACCGGGCGAAAACGTGTAAAAACGGACGAATACGTGTAAAACGGGGCGAAAACGTATGAAAACGGATCAAAACGTGTAAAACCGGGCGAATAAATATTAAAACGTAAGAAAAACCAAATTTTAAGTTAATTAAAAACAGTTGTTAGTATAAAAGGACTAACTTTGCAAACGTCCGTTGACTAAAAGGAATAACGTTGCCACATGAAGACTAACGGTATAAAGAAATGGTTCAAGTCCAATTAAAATTTGAAAGTTCGTTGGTCAAGTAAGCAATAAAAAAGTAAATGGTTCAACTTAGTACTTTTTTAAAAATACGTTATTTTATAGCTTTTACCATATATAAAAACCCATATTACAAGGGTTTTTTTTTTTTTTTTTTTTTTTTTTTTTTTTTTTTTTGATAGATGATGAAAATAAATAAACACGCAACTATAAAGGTTTGCCGCTATAAAATCCCGTTGCTATGCACGGGTATTCGTTTAGCTTCTTTCTTACGTATACATATCTTACATGTTCTTACTTTTATTGCCAAAGCATTGAAATCTTTATACGAGGTGACCTATTGAGGTTCCCCAGGAGGGCTAGCATTCTTGACTCATACGTATGCGGCCTCACCAGTTAATCACGAAACTATTTCCGACCCCAAACAGGAAAGGGAATAAAAATACAAAAAGATGATTAATGAACTCAGAGAAGGGAGTAACAAACCTGCACACTAAAACAGGAAAGGGAATAAAAATACAAAAAAAATTAGGGATGAGCACGGTACCGGTCTCGTACCGATCCCGTACCGAATTAGTGGTATCGATTTTTTCCCGAGCATAAATAGTGGTACCGGTACTGTATCGAACGGGATTCGGATACCGGTACCGGTACCGGGAAATCGGGTTTTTCCCGCTTTTTTTCGGGAATTTCCCGATTTGGTACCGGTCCCATACCAAATTAGTGGTCCCGATTTTTTTTTCACCTTATTTTGTAGTCCCGGTACCGTACCGTCGGTACGGTTCCGGTCCGGTTTTGAGTCGAAATGCTCATCCCTAAAAAAATGATTAAATGAACTCAGAGAAGGGAGTAACAAACCAGCACAGTAAAATCAACAAGCTAGATGTTTAACATATACAGCATATATTGACCATAAGAATAGCAACAGTCGGAACTCGGAAACGAAGAAAGCAGATTTTTTTTATACAAAAACTGAAACATAATATATCATCAGAAACGAGGAATCTTTCAAGCAAAGCCACAAAATTTGATCACAAAACCATCTTATGAAATGTGTAGTTAGATTATGATGGTAGTGGCAAAGAGTATACATAAGGACATAAACGGAAAACTATGATCAACGGGTTTTTGTGAAGAAATCCCTTGTTCTCTTCCTCAAACGAGTGAAAACGATAACCACGCAAGCTAGGACCCATGGAGGGACGCTGAAATCAACACCCGTGATGTTCAACTTCTTAGCCCATCCTGGAGTCTCCTTCATTACCAGTACTATCAATACGGTTAATATTGCCACCCCTAACAGAATCCTGGTGATTGGCTTTATCAACGAGTCCTGAAACCCACCAAAATTTAAGAAAACTTTATTAATATGCGTACATACCAAGAACTCAAACATATGTAATTCAATTCCTTTACAATACTCGGCTTAGAACTCGTGACACGTCATAATTTATACAATCATCCGAACAGCTCAATATTACATCTTTCATGTTTTGATTATAATATAAGCCTTTAAGTTGGAAAAAAAGATTCTTAACAAAATGACCTTAGCAGTTAATGTAAGCCCACGGATATACTCTATATTAAAAAAAACAAAAAATCATACTATTCAGTAATAGAGAACTTCAAGTGGATTACACGCTCACTACTAAAGATAGGATGCTACCACTAGAGCCAGAGTATCATAGGCGTATCCGGAAGTGCCTGTACTCTGACCATATTCAGACAATTACAATGGTAGAAATCTTGACCTTTTCAATTATAAGAAGGTTGATTCACGTTATGCTTTTATCTTTAAAGGGTCAAACGGTATAATCAAATGTTGATCAAGAAGAGAACACCTGAAAGTCACCAAAATGATATATCTGCATAAAACCTTTCATATCATTTCATGTAAAACTTCAGATGATTACGAAATGACACAAATTTTGTAATAATATTCATATACGAGTACTAATTATTTATAAAAATTAAAATATCAAAAAAAAAAATTGTTTTAGGCCAACCCCACCCGACCCTCTTCCACCTGTATAAAAGTTACCCATTTTGAGTTATAACATGTTACTCAAGTACTCAACCCACCAGACTTTCCACCTATAGACAGTAAGTATCATGTAACGCGATAATGTCACAAGTCACTGCTATTCTCATCAATAGAGGACGCTTAACTATGACTAAAAGAATATCTGATTACTTAGCCCATCATATGCACAGTAACAACTTAAAGCCCTCCTCTTTTGAACACATAATTCATCGTTTCTGTCTAAAACAAGCTCTTCTTTGTTCTCAAAACAATCAGCATACAAAGAAAAGGGTGGTATATTACTGAAAAACACAGTGCTTTAAACTAGTGATTAGCCTAAATAACTTCATGAGTAAATTTAAGATTGTGTGCTTGCTATGCGAACTGTCAGTAATTAGCTAAGTCTAAGCCTCCCCTGAGCAGATGATTATAAAGTTGATATAAGTCCGAACTCCTGAGTGAGGATACAAGAGGTCAGTTTATATACGGTGTGTACGTATATACAAGTTAAAGGATATAGAAAAAGAACAGAGCTATTGCAGAATTCGTATATAAGTATTGAGTTCTAGATACTACAATTTCTATACTTCTATCTTATCTTGCTCTCGTCCTCCAATAGTCCTATTAATGCCAACCATCATAGAGAATAATGGAATATTCTTTCGGGTTTGATGTACGTGTGAGTGTCTGACTATGGTTGAACTTTGAACCAGAATGGTTCATGAACTCTTGTGACTTGTAATCTCAAACTTAAACACTTAACTTTCTATTCAAACTAGTAACTGAACCATATCAAGGTGATTTTTTGAGGAACTAGTACTGTAACAGAAAGAATTATAAATCCATTAACAACCCCACCACTGAATGTACAGACTCGAATTATCTATTGTTCTAAATTTCCAATCTGACTTCATTCAAACTAATTTTAGACAGCACTTGCTATATAATAAACACCTCACATATCATTTTCCTATATGGTAATCTGGTTTTTACCATTTTCTACGGGTAACGGAACCATAACATAGAAACAGAAATCCGTTTTGAAAGACAAAAACCAAGAACTGTACTTTGGTAGCGTTTTGTTTGTAGCATGAAATCAGTATGCATATAGGTCTGAATGTCTGATTACATGGTGAAACGACAATGAAAACAGAAACAGAAATCAGTTTTGAAATATATAAACCATCGTCTTTAGATACTAACCATGACGATTTGACTCCTACTCTATAAACAATTACTCTCAAGGCTCAAACTAAACACCATCATCAGTTACATTCTTACTTCCTCATTCCTCAGTTTCAAGCCGATGATGCATCTGCGTAAGACTTACATAACGTTCTATCCAATTGACACTATCCTTCTTATACAATATCATAGTTATGAGTTAGAATTACTACAAAAACTGAGTTTAATACTAGTTGTCTAAGCAGTCACTTTCTTAAACATCAAGTTGAAATAAATCAACAACCATGCCTTGACTTGACTATTTTCCATGCCTTAGTTTCCTCTAAATCAAACTACAAGCACCAAAATATATCCGTATCACCTATAATTGAAGCCAATGATTCATTCCTTTAACTCTTACACGACGTTTCATCCTACCATTTCTACAAAGTCAATTAAACCATCTTCCTAATTCTGTCTTACATTTTATCATCATTGAATCACTCAGTCACTAACCAAATAAAGTATCATAACAACATTCACTAAACAGTGAGAATTTTTTTATTTTCTTTAAAGGCAACTATCTAACAGTATATACACCACAAGGTCACACATGTCCGAAATGGGACTTAAACCCACAACCATTTGGTTGGGGAGCAATCTCGCACTACATGAGGTACAAGCCCTTTCGTAGTTCAGTAAAAATTTACATAATCATCAGTTTAACTTCATGACATACCTTTAATTATGTTATAAATCACCTTTAATGTCAAACTTAGGTTTATGTTACAATAAAGTACCAAAACTAACTTCAATAATAACACTAAACGGATGAGGTTTTCCTCGTTCAAGTCACCTAGGAAGCAGATGTATGTAGCCTAACCAGGGTTACTTCATAACCGTTGACCACCTAGGCCACCTTGGTGGTGGTTTAACTTCAATAACAACACTATCCATCTCAAATATCACAAATTAGGCATTCACAGCCATTTTCAACACGAGCTAAAATTTAGAGGAAAATAATAAGGAGACCTAAAAATTGTGACTAAATTTGTGCCTAAACATAGGTGTCGTTAGCTTAAATTGGTGCAATGGATTTGATACACACCTCGTCCCACATCATTCCAAATAAAGGAGATGCTGGGTATATAAGGTACAAGAACTAACCCTTAAATTGGTGGACGCATTTTTAGTATGGGCATTGTATATTAATAAGAAAACCATGAGGTAGGGGTTCCAAAGCGGACAATATTTACCGTAATGGGCGGTTCAACCAAATTAGCAGTAATCCTTTATCGTATCTTAAATGATTCCTAGAGAAGCCTGGCAACCCTTTAACAAACATTTCGCTAAATAGATACAGTATTCCTAAGGTCAATAGCTAAACAGTCTACTAATCTATCCTAATTCCAATTCTCTGCATCGAAAATCGAGTCGAATAACACAATCAGTTACAAACAAATCATAAACACTAAAATCANTGTCGTTAGCTTAAATTGGTGCAATGGATTTGATACACACCTCGTCCCACATCATTCCAAATAAAGGAGATGCTGGGTATATAAGGTACAAGAACTAACCCTTAAATTGGTGGACGCATTTTTAGTATGGGCATTGTATATTAATAAGAAAACCATGAGGTAGGGGTTCCAAAGCGGACAATATTTACCGTAATGGGCGGTTCAACCAAATTAGCAGTAATCCTTTATCGTATCTTAAATGATTCCTAGAGAAGCCTGGCAACCCTTTAACAAACATTTCGCTAAATAGATACAGTATTCCTAAGGTCAATAGCTAAACAGTCTACTAATCTATCCTAATTCCAATTCTCTGCATCGAAAATCGAGTCGAATAACACAATCAGTTACAAACAAATCATAAACACTAAAATCAACCAAATCATACCTTATCACGCAATACCCAATCCATTCATTGACTCTAATTCCAATTCAGCACATATTCCAAAACCAACAAATGAATAAATAAATAAAAATATACCTTATCACGCAAAAGTTGGAAATATATCTGAATTTAATTTGATGTATTTTTATGCGATTCTACATTAATAAGCTTCAGCTACAACTAATTTGGTTTTTACCATTTTCTACGGGTAATGGAACCATGAAATAGAAACAGGAATCCGTTTTAAAAGACAAAAACCAAGAACCATACTTCGGAAGCATTTTGTTTGTAGCAAGAAATCAGTATGTATATAAGTCTGAAGGTCTGATTACATGGTGAAACGGCAATGAAAATAGAAACAGAAATCAGTTTTGAAATATATAAAGTTATAAACCTTAGTCTTTGGATACTAACCATGACGATTTGACTCCTACTTTATAAACAATTTACCCTCAAGGCTCAAACTAAACACCATCATCTTTTACATTCTTACTTCCTCATTCTTCAGTTTCAAGCCGATGATGTATCCACGTAAGACTTATAATAACGTTCTATCCAATTGACACTATCCTTCTTATACAATATCATAGTTATGAGTTAGAATTACTACCAAAACTGAGTTTAATACTAGTTGTCTAAGCAATCACTTTCTTAAACATCAATTTGAAATAAATCAACAACCATGCCTTCACTTAACTTTTCGCCATGCCCTAGTTTCCATTAAATAGAACTACAAGCACTAATATATCGATATCATACATATTTGAAGCCAGTGATCCATTCCTTTAATGCTTACACAAGGTTATGTACAATTCATCCTACCATTTCTACAAAGTCAATTCAACTATCTTCACAACTCTGTCTGACATTTTATCATCATAGAATCAATCAGTCGCTAACGAATCTATATACACCACAAATCTATCACACACGTCCGAGACAGGACTTGAACCAAAACCATTAGGTTGGGGAGCAATCTCGCACCACATGAGGTACAACCGTACAAGCCCTTCCGTACTTCAGTAATAATTCACATAATCATCAGTTTAACTTCGTAACATGCCTTGGTCTCCTCTAAATCAATCAATACAAACAATAATACCCCTAATTATGTTATGAATCACTTTTAAGGTCATACTTAGCTTTATGTTACAGTAAAGTACCAAAACTAACTTCAATAATAACACTAAACGGATGAGGTTTTCCTTGTTTAGGTCACCTAGGAAGCAGACGTACGTAGCCTAACCAGGGTTACTTCATAACCGTTGACCACTAGGACACCCTGGTGGTGGTTTAACTTCAATGACAACACTATTCACCTCAAATATCACAAATTAGGCATTCACAGCCATTTTCAACACGAGCTAAAACTTAAAAGGAAAATGATTAGGAGACCTAAAAATTGTGACTAAATTTGTGCCTAAACATAGCTGACGTTAGCTTATTTGATTTGTGCAGAAGTGGGAGAAGTGGGGCCTGTTGTTACAGACAATGGATTTGATACACGCCTCGTCCCACATCATTCCAAATAGAGGAGATGTTGGGTATATAAGGTACAAGAATTAACCCTTAAATTGGTAGACGCGTTTTAGTATAATGTATGGGCATCGTATTAAGAACAAAACCGTGAGGTAGGGCCGTAGGGGTGGCAAAGCAGACAATATCTACCATAAGCAGACAATATCTACCATAATGGGCAGTTCGTACCAAATTAGTGGGAATCTTTAAACGAGTCTTAAATGATTCCTAGAGAATCCTGGCAATCCTTCAACGAATCTCAAGTGGTTCCTAGAGGTGCTTATTATTGACATGCAACTTTAGTAATAAAATTAAGCCTAAAATAAGGTATCTCAATCCGTATCACTTGTACTATACACAATTCATTACCATTGCATCAAATTCATCCTACCATTACCACACACAACAAAACCATAACATATATACACAATCAATTTCAAAAAAATAACCAAACACTTAAATTAACCAAAATATACTAGTAACAATTGAATATACGTTAGTAGCTTTTTCAGTCAAGTCACTGACATAGTGATACAGACACTTATCCAACATACAAAAAAACAATAACTGTTTAATCTACAAACATACACATATCATATATCTACACAACACATATACCTCACCCAGACAAAGGGTATGTTTGACGAAATGGGGAGTTGGGGCTTATATTATAAGCCGAAAGCAGGAGCTTATATTTTTGTAGAGTTGTTTGGCGAATTAGTTGGAGTTGAAGTTTATTAATGTAAAATTGCATAAAAAAGAACATAAAACTAAATTCAGATATATTTCCGCGTGATAATCCATTATATTTTGAAAGGTATTTAAGTAATGTGACTAGCTATAAATCCCTTTGAATGGGCTTATGGAGGCTTATGGCTTATAAAAGCTTCCATAAGCATGTGTTACAAACAAAGATTATTTTATAAGCTAATTTATTTTAAAAGCTTAAGCCCATGTAAGCCCTTATAAGCCTCGCGCCAAACACAGCATACATCTAAACAATCCAATCATCTATCCTAATCCTAATTCTCTACGTATTCCCAAAACAACAAATAACAAACACACTAAGTTGAGTGGTGAAGTTGGTTGTCTTATTATTGAGGTGGGGATGGTGAATGCGATCTTGGGGTCTCCTTATTACTCCCCACCAACAAACACACATCGTGTATCTACATAGACACAGTGTCTAAAGAGTCTAAGGGGGTGTTTGTTTAAGCTTATATAGCGGGCTTATAGCTTATTTGGTTTTCGGCTTATCTTTTATAAACCCAAATTTTTTGGCTTATTTTGGGACATATGGGTTTATATAAGCTTATCATGTCATGATAAGCTTGCATAAGCTGAAAAGTTTTAAAATAAGCCACAAAAAGTGAGCTTATGAAACATAAGCCGAAAACCAAGTAAGCTATAAGCCCGCTATATAAGCTTAAACAAACACCCCCTAATTCATCTATCATAATTCTAATCTATCCTAAGGTCAATAGCTAAACGCTCTACCAACGGGCCTCTGGTCCAGCGGTATGGAGGTTTTACCCTCCTAGGCAAGGTTTCAAGTTCGAGTCTTGTCTAGGGCCTCTGGTTGTTTGGGCTCGCTACGCCTTCTGGGCTAGGGGCCATGTAGCCACAATTGCCGTCCAAAAAAATATATCTACTAATCTATCCTAATTCTAGTTCTCGGCATATTACAATCACGAAAATCGAGCCCAACAACACAAACAAATCATAAACACTAATAAAACCAACCAAACCAAAATCATACCTTAGGCTCTCCATCAACACAAATAACAGAACCATCCTTATACGGCAACACACTCCTCCCATTCTTGGGATCAAACCTTATAGGCACACCTCTAGTATTTTCAGTCTTATTAAAAGCGTAAAGACACTTAAACCCATATTTCTCAAGAATGTCACCCACTTCAAGCTGGTCCTGATCCCAGCCTCCTAAAGATGAGGTGAAGATGTCTATTGGGCCTTTGCCTTGTTTGTATAAGTGGATCTTGATTTCTGGGACTTTTGTTGTCACTCTTTTTGGTGAGTCTTGTTTTTTTAGGAGGGGTTCTGTTTGGGTTGTTTGGTCTTCTGTTGTTTCTGTGATTTCTACCATGGTTTGGTCTGGTTTGTGTTTGTGTTTGTGTTTGAGAGACAGTTGTGATTTAGGTTGAAGAAGATGTCTGTTTTCTTGTTTTGGGATAGTGGGGGTCCGGCTGTCACTCTCTCGCACAAGTATACTTTAGGAATATCGTCTTGGGTGTTTGTTTAAGCTAGGGGTGTGCATCGGGCCTAAACCCGACCCGACCCGACAAAGCCTGAATCCCGAGTTCGCCAGAATTGCAAACCGAATCCCGACCCGAAACCAATCGGTTCGGTATCGGGACAGTCGGGATCGGTCGGGATCGGGCTCATTTGTCGGTTTTCTTTGTTGTTTTGTCGGTTTTCATCCCGTCCCGTCCCGACCCGACTCCCGAGTTCGCCGGAATTACAAACCGACTCCCGACCCGTTTACTAGTCGGGATCGGAATCGGGCCGGCGGGATGGTCGGGATCGGGCCGGGAATCGGGATACGGGCGGTTTTGCTCAGCCTTAGTTTAAGCTTATATGAAATTATTTGTGTTTTGGCTTATAAGTTTATTATTAGATTAACTTTAGGAATATCGTCTTGGGTGTTGGGAAGAGATCTAGTGAGAAGAGAAAATATAATAAGAAGAATGAGAAATAATATTAGCCGCACATTTCAATTGAATAAGGAGAAATTCATGGGAGTTAGCATCTTTTATTGTACATGCATCTGAAATGTGCGGTTGTGGTTACTTCTCATTCTTCTCATTTTATTTTTATTTCTCATTTGATTCTTACTCCTCATGTGTTTCGTATTTTTTGTGTTTTAATTTTTTGACTCTTTATAAATTTTATTCGGTAATTTTTGTTTCTTAGTTTTATGATAAAAACAAAATTAAAAAATATGAGAGTATTGGAATCAAAATAGAAGGTTTGTATATCCATTCCCTATTGTGTTTTGTTGAGTCCGTAAGACTTTTAAGAGTCTATCAACATCGCTGCCATCATCTCATTGTCACGTAATAATGACCATTAAATCAAACAAATAAAAACATACCACTTAAACAAAACACATCTTACTATACATCGCCCCACCACCAAAAAATAATAATAATAACCAAGTTGTGCTCAAAACCGGTCATTCATGCGTCCTTGGTGGAGTGTTGTAACAAAAGACAACACCTCCTTAGTAGCCTTCACGCATTGAAGATTCCTCTATTACGAGAAGTTTTGGTCTTACCAAATACTAGTAAACATAGGCTTTTAAATTTTATTGTTTTAGAAAAGATTATTTTTTTGTTATTTACATCATCAACTTAACTTATTTTGCTATTAGTGCAAATATAAGCCGATGTAAGCTTGACTCAAGCAAGCTAAAGTAAGTTGATAAAATCTCAACTTTTTCGCTACCCTAGCCAAATAAAAAAACTCGAGAGAAAATGTCGAAATTGAAATTTCATGAAACCAGTTATCTACGATCTGAAATTTTTTAAAGTATTTAAAGGCAAAGAAAAATAAACTAGTAAAAACTGTTTTTCGTTTAATAGAGACGTAAAAGTGAGGTAAGGAATATACAGGAGGTGCCATAGAAAGTTAAAAAAAGGCTATCGTTCAAAACATCGAGTAATAACTCAAGAAATTAATTATCTAAAAAGATAACCAACCATAACACAATTTCGGGGGTGTTTGGCTAAGCTTATTTAGTGGGCTTATGAGCTTATTAGCTTATATAAGCTCATAAGCTCAAATTAAGTGTTTGGCTAAGCTTATTTAAGTGGGCTTATGAGCTTATTTAGGAGTGTTTTGATAAGCCACAAATATGAGGCTTTTTTATGAGGTATCCGGCTTATATAAGTCTTCAACATATAAATTTACAATTTTGACCTCATGTCCTCCATATCCACCTCCACAACCTCAACTCTCTGTCATCAAAAACCGATCTCATAGAATCTCATCTCCATAAAACTCATCTCTTCTCAGTCATCATCTATCATCATCAATTATAATCAAAACTGAAACATATGAACAAACCACAATGATCTAATATCACAAACACAAAAACAACCGAAATATAATTACTGCTCACTCCGAATCAAGAAATCATTTTAAAGGCTTCAAAATCCTTGAGGGGTATCGGGTATGTATGATGTTGGTTTCGTTAATTGTTTGTGTTTTGGGTATAACAAATTTGTTATCACTCTATCTTGATCAGTTTCGTATATAATAAATATGGGCTTATTTATGGATCGATGATGATTGTTTTTCGTTTGATAGACCTTCAAAGGTCGGATATATCACTAAGTAATCACGAAAAAAATCTGAGATTATTTGATAGACCTTATTGTACTGGTTGCCAGGGCATTTGCAGGCTTGCAGCCATAGTACATGTGCCTTTGGTACCCATCACGCCCATCAAAATACTTTAACAATGTCCCTTTTAGTCATTTACCAATATAAGCCAACATAAGCCAATCCAAACACTTTTGAGCTTATAAGCTTATTAACCATGAGCTAATCCAAACACTTACATGGGCTTATAAGCTTAGCTTATATAAGCCATAAGCCAATAAGCCTAAGCCCACTAAATAAGCTTAGCCAAACAAGGCCTTCATCCAACATTATTACCTTCGTCTCAACATTATCACCCCATTTAATGTTGGTTTTGGGCTGTGTCTTTTATGGGCCTGCATCACCCGGCCATGCACAAAAGTCAAGCCATAAAATTGAAGTTAGTATGATTTAGTATTCATCCCATAATATGAAAGAAATTTATTATTTATATATATACATGTCTATAAGAATTACATGGTTCGTGATCGTTAGACCTTGATTGATAGAAAGTAAACAGTGCATCTACTTAGCAAAATAATACGTACTCTTTAGCAACTGATCAAGATCACACCTCAATATTATCAACCATGATGAGCAGAGGCAGAGAAGCGGAGACAGGGTGTGCACGTGTCTCTTAGCGAAAAAATTGTAATGTAAATATTAAAGTTTGCCTCATCGACTATAACTTTTTGGCTCCAACCCTTATGATAGATTGCGTATATGATAATAGATTCTCAAGGGGCAAAAGTCTATGTTCAAGAAGTTAGGATGTGAACAAAATGTCATTGTATTTTAGTGATAACCTTTAAAGGGAAAGAAGACAAGTGTTGAGAATAGAAAAAGCACCTAACATGTGCATCTTGACATTTGCATGTGTTAGGTATTATTATTGCCTTTCAAGTTTTATAAAAATGATCTCTGCAAAGTGCAAACATTCAATCTAATAGGATATAAACATAGTATAAAGTATAATGAATATTCATCCCTTTGAAAGAAAGCAAGCAATCAACACCATCATATCCATGTCTAAAGTACTTTTCGGTTGATTTCACATGTCTTTCATGGTTAGCTATCAACATCATCATTACTAAACCCATATACACTCAACAAAACCACAAACACAAATTTATACACAAAACATAACAAAACTATTTTAATTATTAGCCATAAATTATTGTATCGATGGTATCATGTTGTCTTATCTTATTTAACTTTATGAATATAACAAGCAACATTAGATTTTGGGTGTGTTTACAAAATTAGCTTGTAGCAAGAAACTCACACTTACATTATATGTTGAAAACTGAAGTTTTTAATTAGTTGAAGCTGAAGTATATGACTATAAATTGACATAAAAAGGTCCAAACTTTGTACATATTTATTCATAATATTTTAAAGACTACTTATATAATTTGACTAATTTTAAACTTCACTCGTTTTCAAAACCTCCGTTATGTTAGCTTGAGCTTACAAAAGCTTATATAATATAAAAGCTATCATGAACTTGCGTAACAAGCAATATTTATTTTATAAATTATTTATAACCATAACCAAATTCAACTCTCAAAATCCAAGCTTTTACTTCTGATTCAAATAATTGATCACACAAACTTTCAATTTCAAAAAAGTTAAATTTTGTTTTCTCTCGTATACCTAAACACACGTTATTTTTCTTAAAACTGCAAAATTAAAACCAACATTCATTACCGAAAACCATTAGAAACAAAACCCGGTCAGAAAGAAATATACTCCCATCGTTTTAAAATAATTCTCTTCTGACATAAACAAAAAATTTATGAAAAACATCATTACTAAAGTTTTTTTTTTTTTTTTTTTTTTTTTTTTTTTTTTGGCAAAATAACAGTTTTACTTTTTTTTATTATTTTATAACTTTTTTAAGAGTTTGAATCAAATGAGAAGTAATCTTAAATTATGAGAAGTAACTATAACCATATATCCGAGATGCACCGACCTAAATCAGATGCATCTCTATAATTATATATGCATCATAATGTGTTTTCTAGCTTTTAATTAAATGCATATACACATATTAGATGACATTTCATGATTTCTCTTTTATTTTTGTCCTCTGCACGTATCAAAATCATAAAAATTAATTTGCACCACTTACACTTCAAAATAACTTTCGAAGCTCATAGGGATGCATCTAAGTGAATAAAAATGCATCTAGTATAAGTCGTCGCATCATCTCAAATTTTAGTTATGGTCACTTCTCACTGGATCCTTACTCTTTTTTTTAATGTTTGTGATAATATTCAGGAAAAAAAAAAAAAAAAAAAAAAAAAAAAAAAAATCCATTAAATATTTCAAGACAATTTCACAAAACAGTTCTTAAAAATTTGAAATGAAAGCCGGCCAGAAAACATAAATAAAAAAACAAACAAACAAACACGTCTCTCTCCCTCGGAGAGAGGGAAACATTTCATTTTCATTATTTTCAGATCAAAACAAAAAACAGTTTTCCATCATCATCTTCTTAAGACTAATTTTGT
The DNA here is from genome assembly GCA_014162995.1 of Artemisia annua. Lineage (NCBI taxonomy): Eukaryota > Viridiplantae > Streptophyta > Magnoliopsida > Asterales > Asteraceae > Artemisia > Artemisia annua. Next base: position 80,283 of record LBNU01019230.1, read on the forward strand.
TATCCTGAAAACCCAAATAGAAAGATGGAAGGAGCAATGGGATTGATGAGGAGGATGCCACCGAAACACACACAGACAGCACTCTCCGCTCTTTTATCTCTCTTACCCGACCACTCCGCAGATCTCCTCTCCCAAATCGACCAGCCTCTTCAGGTTCTTTCACTATCATATCTTTTATTTATTAACACTATCCCTATTTTTGTTTATAAATTTATTATGTTTATCCGATTGAATAGTTTTTTTTAGTGTGCTTCATTTTTTTTATACAACCGAACCTATTTTTTTTTTAATATTATATATAAGCGCTTACTAGCGAGCTATGTTACCAGGCATACATGTTTTGCTTTCTGAATTTTTATTAATTAGGTTAGACTTGGTAGGGATTTCCTCACAAGAGGTATCATATTTGTGAGTGGCTGGTTAGGGAAAAGGGTCGGTTAGGCTCTCCGGTTAGGCCGATGCTAATAGTAAGGTTGCCCCCCAACCAACCAAGTAGATGACCGAGTTCTCCCCATTAGCTCAACCGAATTGGTGACCGATCACCCCCAACCTTTTCAAATTTATGGTTGGCCTGGCAACCGAAAGTTTCATTCTCTTTTGTGTGTGTATTTTTTTATTAGTTTNACATTCAAACGCTTACTAGTGAGCTATGTTACCAGGCATTTCTATAAAGCGTACATGTTTTGGTTTGTGAATTTTGATTAATTAGGTTAGAGTTGGTATGGATTTCCTCACAAGAGGTATCAGGTTCAGACGTCACCTTTGTGAGTGGATGGCTACGGAAAAGGGTCGGTTAGGCTCTCCGGTTAGGGAAGTTTACCCGTTTAGGCTAAAGTAGTCATCAGTGTATGTTAATCAGATTGACGAGCTTTAAGTTTTTTGTTATTTACTAGTTGATTGTTTTGGTTGTTGACTCTAGATTATTTCAAATGTTTTTGTTTATGCTTGAGTGATTTGTGTTAGGTCCCATTATCTTAAATGAAATACGGAAATTGCATGGGGTTAATATTGTCTGAATGTTTGAGAGTGTTAAATGATTGAGTGAGGATTTGTGAATTTGGATGAGTTAGGTTAGAGTCGGTGAAATGATGAATGAAGTAGTGATGTAGTTTGTGAGATTGAAAACTTTTTGTCATGTTTGCTGATGAAATGATGGATTTGTATGTGTTAATCTACTAGTATATTGAGCTCTCGTTGATTATGGGATTAGAAATGCTGACATGTTTCATGATTCTTTAGAGGTTTCTATTCAGTGTGCGTTTGGATTTTTGAATGACCGAGTGGGGATTTGTGCCTTTCGGTGAAGTAGGTAAAGAGTAGGTGTAGTGGTAGTGAAGATGTTCTGGACCACAAATGAAGGATAATACTATTACAGAAAGTAAAAGACAAATTGTGATAATAGTAGTTGCCATCTGAGAGCTAAGTTATATAGCACGTGCTTTATAATCAGTATCAAGCTATGTTAGTATTTATCTTAAGTTTGCATCTACTTGCAAGAGATAGCTTTGTTAACCATCCTAGCTGTGTCTGGGGTCTTGTTTTATGTGTACATGGAGCTATTTTGGACCATTGAGCTGAAAGATTTATTCATACCTATATGGGGCCCATTGAGTTGTTAGTATGCAAGCGGCTACTGTGTAGTCCTCGTAACCTTGCTTGTAGCTATCTTTTCTTTACATGGAAACATATGGAACAATATATTTAGAGCTGCCCGCCATGATCATGCTTCATCAAACGCTGTTGCGTGCCTTTACTTTAGCTTGCGTTATGAAGAACTATGGATAATTTGAAACCTATAAGGAAAATATAGGGTTCGTGTCATTGCCTCATTGCGAAGGAAATTACTGACGGTTTTTAGAATAGTGCACGTAGTGGAAGTTGGCACTTGTAATTGCTGTATTTTTGTCAGTTAAGCATGCTTTCTGTAGTAAACTAATAATATGCATCAGCGTAAATATTGTCGCCTACGGCATTGTATTGTCTTCCATGGATGCATCCTTCTATAGACCCTGTGATTTCTTTTCCGTTTGCATCTTAACTCAGTCTTGTTAATATGCAAAACAGGTCTTATGTGACGAGGATAGTGGGAAAGAATTCATATTATGTGAATACAACAGAGATGCAGACTCTTACAGGTAAATTATATTGCTTAGATTGTATCTAGTAATGATTAATTCTCATCAAATACGCTGCATCGATTGCTTCTATTGCTTTCGGAACCTTAAATTATATCTTTGGTTGCAGATCACCTTGGTCAAACAAATTCCATCCTCATTTGGAAGACGGGATGTATCCATCAGAGGAATTAAGGAAGCTAGAAGTCGAGGCAAATGAAGTATTTACAGTATATCGTGACCAGTGAGGTCCTTTATTCACCTCGTCTTAAATTTAAAATCTTTGTTGCGTAAGCCAACTAATTTGGGAAAATGGTTTGTATATATCTGTTAGGTATTATGAAGGTGGTATATCATCAGTCTATTTATGGGAAGAGGATGACAATGAAGGCTTTGTGGCCTGCTTTTTAATCAAAAAAGGTTTTAATTTTTTCCGAATTACAGTAGTTATTAGTTCTTTTTTTTTACATGAACTGATATGAAAATTATATTTGATATAAAGATGGATCAAAATATGCACATGGTAAAAGAGGCTATCTGCATGAGGGTGGATGGGAGGCTATACATGTTATCCAGGTATTCTTTATTCATCACTTTTGTGTCGGGTTAAAATATAAATGTCTCCTTATCTCAAACTTTATGTGTCATTGAAATTGCTCGGATATTCTTCAGGTGGGGCCAGACGAGGAAGGAATGGCTCATTACTGCTTAACAAGTACTATAATGCTGTCATTGACTACAGATAGTGACACATCTGGCACATTTAATTTGTCCGGGTCAATTCGTAGACAGGTAATTCATTAATGATGCTTAAATGAGTTATGCCCACACCTGCATCTGCATGATTTTTTATGTGCTCTGAGAAATTAGTCATACAGCTTAAGGAATAAGTAGACTTCAGATTTGTTGTGTGTGTGCACATGCTAAAAGTTAAGACCATATCATGAATGCATGAACATCGGGTGTGAAGTTCCTAAATGATCAAAATAGGCCGGGTCGGCCCCCACACACTTTTTTTTGTCTCTTCTTTTCTTGAATTTCATAAGACATTTATTAAATGTGATTAAGAAACTATATAATTGGAATGATAATATAGTATCTGAAATATAACGCTGTTGGGAGTTTGATCATTGTGAATACGCTTTGGTTCCATTCTATAGCTAGTTTTATATGTTTACCTGGTTGACCCGCCAAAAAAGTATAACCTAAATCATGTGTTCACCTATAAATGGGTTGAACTAACATTCTCTAGAGTCTAGTGTATGTTAAACATGGACCTATTTTTATTCATATGGCACCTGGCACAAATGACAGGTCCCTTAAAAACTTTCAAAATACAGTTCCCAGTATATTAGCATAATTTTTGGTGGTTAGATACCATCTTCGATCTTCATCTTCAGAGGTTGTCTGAACATCAGCAGGTTGTATATACATTCACCTGGTAATTGTGCGTAAATGATAGCCTATTTGACACACATTACTAACGTTGGTTTCTGACATTTTCTTACACTGCTTAAAACTTTTGCGTAGATGAAAGCAGAGCTCTCAGTGGAAGATGGTCATCTGTGCAACATGGGGAAAATGATTGAAGAACTGGAGGGAAAGTTGAGGAATCAACTTGACCAGGTATACCACTTTTATCCATTGTCATCTTCAGTTTATATGCCGCTAAAAGGTCCATGCAGTGAAAGCTTATATTTACTGTTAATCTGGCAATTTCAGGTGTACTTTGGGAAGACAAAGGAGATGGTATGCACTTTGCGTCCTCCTTCTGAATTGCTACCTATGACACTTCCGGATAGTAGAAATCCATAACTTCAGTAAAGCTCCCGCCGAGACGTTTAAGCTGTTTATTGTGTTTCAATTTCACATTCCCATGTTTGAATACTTGTGTTTCAGTTTCATCGTCGTTTTTCCTCTGGTGATAATACCAAACCCTTCGTTGTGTACTTGTATGTTTGTCAACATTTTGATTCAAAACGGTATATATCTATGGCACAATCTTTTCGGGGGATAACCAGATATTTTGTTTGTAAAACTACATATTTCAAAATACACAAGCACACTCAGAGAGATGAAATCAACAAACATACTTCCAATATAAAGCGATATTAAACTATCATACGAGCTGATAGTGAATGCAACATAAAATGTCCCGAGATTGACAAAACGCGGAAGCTAGCAACTAACGTCACAGACTCGCAGTATATGTCAAAAAGATGAAACTTTTAATAAAAGTCTAGCCACCGGCATCGTATTTCAAGCTAAATAAGTACCAACTATAGCCGATGTCAACAACACTATTAGTTGATCAAAATCACCATAACCAAAACCATATCTACCAAATCAGCAAATCTTTAGCTCAGGTTGTTGCCTCGCTTTGGCTACTAACGGATGGTGCATCTTCCTTCTTACCAATAGCTTCCTCTTCCTTAATCTCTTCTTCAGTGTCACTATCATCTTCATCGCCTGCAAATGTTCACACAAGCATTAACACAACAACTAAATGATACTAGTATCACAGTAGGCAAAAGCATTAGATGAATATATGGTTACCTTCTGCATCAAAACCTTCACCACCTCCCATGTTTAGATTCTGCAGAACAACAAGAAATAACACCTCATGTTAGACAACTCATGGAAGTTGCAATGAATCACTTGCACAACTAATAGGGTGTTTGGGATTGCATTTTAGGAAAGATTATATAAACACCGCCTTTGCAAAACGAAAACTTTCATAGATTTTATTAAGCCATTTGGAATATTGGTCACTAAAAAAACAAAAAAATCGAGAAAGCAGACTAAGTCCTGCTTTTTTAGTACACTGTTTTGCAAATGACGTTATCTGCTTGAAATTGTACTTACAGAGAAATCCATGTCGCCAAAGTCCATATCAGCTGCAGCTGCATAATTAAAAATCACATTATAATAAGTTCATAACAGATTTAAGAGTCATACAACAACAAGTTGTAGGTTACGAAACCAACTAACCCTTTTCATCTTGTTCATCTTCATCGACCCATTTATCCCAATCAACTTTAACAAAAACCGGAGTCTTCCCCTCTTGCTTCAAAAGCCTACTCCACCATTTGCTTTCTTCTTTCTTTATAAGATAAAAAATATTTCTCGACCCAACGCTCGACTTGCTCTCCTGCAATTTTCAAATCCATCATTTTGATCTCGATCAAATATATAACAGATTTGAAAGACTGTTAACAAGAGTACTTACATTCACATCCACCTTGTCATGAAGGTCAATGTCTAATTCATAAGGCACATTGTCAGCGCCTGCAGTCGCGGAAAAGTAGAATTTACCCTCGGGCTCGAGTTTCAGCTTCACGTCTTTGGCGTCAGGCAGATCAATAGTGATGAAAAGCACATCAGCCCTCTGTGCCCATTTCAAAGTAGGATGTCGACTAACAAATGTCCAAAATACATAAACACCATGATCAGTTTATAGTTTTGCGCATTGTAAATCCGATTCTAACCAAACCAGTTTTCATATATAAATCCGCAAGGTATTCATTTTTACATCCAAATCTAAATCGTTAACTAAACAAAATTTGTCAAACACTAAAAAAATCTCGAAACAAGCATGGTTTTTGTGTTTTTATTACAATATATTATCAACGTTTTTTTAAAGGCAAATTAACAATAAAAGGAGGGCAGGGCGAGTTTTTGACATAGATGTACGCGCCTAAACGGATATTCCCTCCGTCCCAATTTATTTGTCCACTTTTGACTTTTAAAGTCTTTCTTTATCAACTTTGACCTTAAATTGTGTTGTTTGTGTTATATAATACTTGATGGAAGTTATACCCAATGAAAATACATTTAAAACTCAATTAATTTATATATTTTGCATCAAGTATTATACAAAACAAAAAAGAATATTTGAGGTCAAAGTTGTAAAAGAAAGACTTCGAAAGTTAAAAGTGAACAAATTAATTGGGACGGAGGGAGTATTTACCTAGTGAGGTTTAATCCTGAAAATATGTACCTAGTGACTATTTACGAGCCACCTCAAAATATGTACCTAGTGAGGTTTAAACCTGAATATTTTTGTGAGAACATCATGATGTCTAACCACTAGGCCACGTTGGTGGTGTTTTTTTAATAGCAACCTACAATCTTAGGACTATTTTCATATATTTTACACAACCACTAGGTTAAAAAGCATCTCACAAATACCACTAGGTTCATAATTATTAAACATGGAAAATATAATATGCACTAAAAAAATGATAGTAATAAATAAAGAGGAAATAGAACATAAATCATACCTCATTTTCATTGATGTTATGAATGATCTGTTTTCAGCCAAGGGTTTAGTAAGATGGATATTAAAATATGAGTTAATATAGTTATAGGTATTTATAATGGATTTTGGAAAATAGAAGAAGGAAGTAGCATGATCTAGATGTTTCCAAACCCTTGTTTAGATATTCCATCAATTAGATATTTCATTGTTTGCCAAATAATTGTTCTAACAAATAAAAGCATGTGAATTTTAAAAAAATAATAAAAGCATGTGAAAAAAATATTTACTACAATAACAAAATAACAGTTTTATGCTTAACTAATTACTTGTATTTAACGAACTTGCAACGTGAGATGAGATGTGTCAATTTGACAGACTGAGATACGACAAGTGTTTTTGCGTATAGTAACGACGACCATGTATTCATACCCATTTAAAAAAAAAAAAAAAAAAAAAAAAATCAACTATCATTACATATAATTTTTAGTTGCTTCTAAAAATTTCCTAGTAATTAGAAATCTACATACATAACATTTTCTTGACCAATTAGTCTTTTTTCATTCCCAGGAAGCAAGTCATAGACATATAGTTACAATTTTTCTGGAGTGCGGAAAATACCCGAGTGGCAAGTTACAACTCATTGATACATCGTTAATTAAAAGAATCAGACTAATCAAGCAACGAAAATAAGAAGAAAAAGAAAAAAAAGAATCGTTAAAGGGACCCTCAAGTTACATCAGTCAAATGACAATTCTGATTTGGAATACAATGGAGTAGTGAACGGACTTGACTTAGTCTTTTTTTGATAGTCTTGCCTCGAATCCTCCTTCAGCTCGCTTTACAAGGTCATACGGCATGTAGGTACCAAGAAGTTTGTCCCAAATGGGGAAAAAAGGTTGTGAGAAATTGTACTTTAAGCCATGGAGTTGATGATGGACGTCATGATACGCAGTGTTGTTTTGGAAAAACATATGGAACAGATTACCTGGCAACCAGAGTCCACAGTGGTCATCGACAGTTTTCACGGTAGCAAAACAGAAGAATATGACGGCGGTTCTTGCAGTCATTCCTGATATGAGAAAAGAGATGGCCCCGCCAACTGTGTCAAGTAGAAGACCCTCAAGTGGGTGATTGTATAGGGCTCCGATTGCATAAGGTACAACTAGTCTGTGATGTTGGGAGTGAATGTGGCGATAAAGAAATTTGTTTATGTGCATGTAGCGGTGCACAAAGTATTGCCATGTGTCCATGACGAACATTGCAATAATGACCTGCACTATTTGGATGAGGATGGATGGTTGTGTTTCAGTCCCGACCGTGCCTGTCTCTGAGGTCACCTACACAGGGAAGAAGTAGAGATTTTAGAAATGAACAAAATATGTCAAATGATAGTCATACAAGTATTATTACAACATATTACATACTGTATGTTATACTTCCTCGGTTGTAGCATTATTCTCAAAGAAAAAAGTGGCACTGTGGCAGCATCCAGGACCATAGAGCAAATTATAAACACACAAATATGTATGTACTTATTGTCTCCGTGGGAGTGTGTGTGCGTGTGACCATATCGAATGCAAATACCAGTAATAAATATGCATATCTCAATAAGGAAAAGTTAACTTTTGATGTATTCAGATTTTAAGATTAACAAACAACGGACAAGTAAGTTCACCACACATGAAGTCTGTTAAAACTTGCATTATCAGTAAAAAAATGTAAAGACTAACGGTAACCTTTTAAAGAGCATGTATGACCATTACAACTTCTGATAGAATAAAGATGTGAAATAGTGCACATTCTATCACCTAAAAATCCTATTCGCTCTTAAAAGGAAAGAAAAGATAAGATCTTATGCTTGATAATGATAGTAATGGTGTATAGTATTTTTGGATGGTTTTTAACTTTAGATGTTCTCTAAGTGGGTCAAATTCCTAACTTCCTGTTATAAGAGTAATAACTTGCGAATACGTAAAAGAATCCAGCATAGCGTTAAACAAATGTCAAATGCCATGTGACAAGTCTATAGAAAGATGTATGTAAAATGTGTAGATCATATTCTCTAACAATAGTAGCTTGTTTAATAAAGAAGATATACGTGCATTTATGTTGTACGTAGGGGGTAACTCGGATCATTGAGTTATTGCAATTTGGATACACGAAAACTGTTCTTTTAAACTTTCTCTCCTTCAAGACATGCCACTTATCGAAACTTTCTCTCCTTCGTTTTACATAAACTGATTTTAGTTCTACATATGGGGAACAAGGAATATATTTCTTGGCCTATTTATGCCAGCAGTATGTAATTTCTTAAGAACCTTATTTTTAACCTTAAAGCTACATAGCACACAAGTAAATACCACCCCACATCTAATCATAAATAAAAGAGGAAAAGCTAGAGACTTGAATAATCGAGAACTGTACAAAAAGAGATGAATAGATTCATAAAGAAGGTTGAGTCTTGTGACAGATTCTTCAAAGCTCTAAACAAAGTATAAATAGTCTGCGTGTAAACCGGATGTTGGAACCACTAAACTATCAGTTACTCCTATTAAACTCACATAAACTGTACAGCTGAGCTAATGAACGAGACAATAACATGTAACATCATATCATTGATTCATTGTCAATTAAATGCTTATGACACACTCAAACCCATCGAGCCATCCTTCCTGCTTACGCTGTCAATCATTGAAATTCAAATCTTCCCCAAAAAAAGCATCAATTTCAAATCTTATATAGTTAATATCACTCCTAAACTTGTTGAATAGTCTGTACCTCAAAAAGCATCAAACTTTACACATCCACCAATCAATTAGACGCAACAAATACCAAACAAGTGAACAACCTTAAGTTCCCATCTTTATAAAACATTCTTTCCCAAAAAGAACATCAATTCTTAATCTTACATACTGAATATCAGTCCTAAACAATATTTACAATCTCCGAAACTTAAAAAGCAACAAACTTCACATTTTCAGGTATAACTCAAACACGACTGATACCGAACAACCAAAAGTTCCTATCTTCATAATTCAATTCATTTCTCATCTTTTATATTTCATTTTGCACCTAAACATCATTAAAATTCTCTAAACCTCAAAAAGCATCAAACTTTACGCTTCAGCCGAACAATCAAACCCGCAAAACATCAAACAACCTACTAACACAAAATCAAAAACACACTTTACAACATTACACAAACAACATCAAAATCTTACCAAAAACAGAACATGAGCAACAACAGCCTGCACAAGCTGCTGAACCAACACACCTTTCACAACAGACCGCAAAGGAACCGCATTCTTAACATCTTCTTCTTTCCTAGTATGCAACCTATAATTATCCAAAGGTGGTAACAACTGAAACATACCAGCATATAACCAATAAACAACAATTGGTGCAAATGTACCCATTACTTCATCACTCACATATCCTTCCCAAAACACCATCACTCTATCCTTAAACCCTGATCTTGATTCTTGATCTTGTTTATATGGGTGAATTAGGCAATTTGGTGATATGGGTTTTGTTTGGATGGTGATTTAAGATGTGGGTTAGCTGTTTCTTGGGTTGAAATTGATGGAAAATGGTTATGGTGGAAATTGGCCACACAGTGAAGGTGAAAGTGTGTGTGTGTTTTTCTTAGTTTGAGTTTGAGTTTGGGTTTGAATCAGATCTGTGTTTGTGTTTGACAGTTGTGTTTTGTTTGTGTTTGCTGGACATTGTTTTGTGCTTACTTATTTTTAACTTTTCAAAAACAAGGTACTTTGTTGTATTTTTAATTCTGTGGGATTTGAATATTGATAAATAATAGTGTATATTTTAAAATATTTAAATTGACGAGAAAATTCTGACATGGTGCATTTTATTTTTAGGTGTCAAATGAATGTATTTAGGTGCTGTTTGTTTGGTGCCTATAGAATCATAGAATGGAATTTTTTTTGAAATTAATTGTTTGTTTCGAGATTTGGGTTACAAAACAGTAAATAATACCTTAGGATAAAGTATTTGACAATACCCTCCGACTCCTTTCGGTTTTCTGGCAATCTTGCCGTCATTGTTGACTTTTGTAATTTCTTACCACAAATGTGTCTACTTCTTTCTTTTATTATTTCATTTTTTTTTTCAAATAAGTTGTTATTTTTTATGTAATATTTAATGTATAAATTAAATTTACTTATATATAATAATATATTTTCTCTCTCCAAATCCAAACCCTAATCCAAATCCCGAATCCTAATTCAAATCCAAATCCTAAACCCATTTACAAACACTACAAAAAATAGTGCTATTCTCCGCACTTATTTCGCCACGGCATAGTCAACTGTGGATTTTTTTTATATGGATAATAATTTTGCCACATTTATAGGTGTTACAAATATTTAAAAAAATAATCTACATATATAAGTGTATACAATTATAATAAAGCTACACTTATATGTGTAACAAATATTTCCACACTTTTTATTATAAACATCTTTTGCAATTTTGCCACACTTTTAGTTGTGGACATTCAAAAAAATTTTCCAAACTTTTAACCATAGAACTTTGGATAGTATCTCCACACTTATATGTGTAGAAAAATTTGTCACACCCATTATTACCACACATTAGAAAGTGTGGACTCAATAATTTTACACATTTTTAAATGTGGCCATTTGGCCTTTAAAATGTGAAGAATTCAACTAGTTTTTTGTAGTGAAACCAAACGGACCCTTAAAGGACCTAGCTCCTATTTCATTGACTTTTGTCATAAGTCTTCCAGAAGCACTCCTTAATTGATTAACCGTTGAAGAATATACTCTTATGAAGTCAAGGGACTTAATGTGTCAAGTTTGAAAGTCTTCTATTGGTTAGCTCAAATTTGTAGTTGGTTGACATGTTATGAGAAGTTAGAGGGCTGAAGTGAAACTTAGCTGTATATATACTCATATACTTGCTAGGGTTTTATAACTCTCTCTTAGCCGTATTTGTTTTCTCTCTAAGTTTCACACAATTGTTCTCTTTCATTGTGTTCTTGATGATATCTGTTAGTATTCTGTAACAAAGATCAATCTCTTTATTTGATCTTTATGATCTGAGTGTTTGAGTGTTCTTGTAGTGAGGTTGATTGGTGTCTTCCTAGAAGAGATCAATCCTTGTCTTTTGTATTTGTATTGGTAAGCATCCGTTTTGGGGACTTATCTTCTTGTATTGATTTTAGTAATAATATACACCAAGGGGTGATTGGTTGGGTGTAATCGAGTTGTTAATCTGAGTTCTTTACCATTTTTACATGGTATCAGAGCCTCAGGTTCTGATCTGGGATATTGAGATTCTAAGGTTTCTAGGGTTTCATAGTTTTTTGGGGGGTTTTGTCAATTGAAGGTTGTAGTGGTTAACTGAGGCTGTTTTCTTAACGGCCGTGGTTGATTTGGTCTGATCAGGCTAGATCTGGTGGTTCTTGTGGGATTCTTGATTAGGATTCTTGAAACCCTAATTTTGGATTTTGGGGGTTTCATCCCTGGTGGTTGTTCGTTGTTTCTGGGCTGATTCTTGGGCTCAATAGCACTAGACTAAGTGAATCTAGTGTTATTGTGATTGTTCTTCTGCTGTTTACGCTCTGTAAGTTGTTATTCTCTTCTTTAAGACAACACTTACTCAGCTTAGAAGGTGCAAACGAGGTAGCTAACTTCTTGATCTGCCAACTTGATTGGTACGAATACCTACTCTGGCTACCTCCAGTCTTCTGGCTGGTATTTGGTTGACCTTGGGTGTGAGTGTTTTTTCTTTATTGCTTTAGTTCTGTTGAGTCTAGGTCGAAGGAGGATATAGGATTTGGGATTGAGAAGTTGATTGAGATTGAGATTGGTTGTTATTGTCTTGTTTGTTTGATTGGTTATTTGTTCTGTTATTTGTTGGTTTATCTGTTATCTGTTTCTGTTATTTGGATGTTTCTTGTTTGTTATTTGACATTATGGCTCCTGGTGAGGCTAGTGGTTCTCAAGTGTTGATTAATAATCTAGATGCTGGTAATCCTTTGCATATTCAAACTAATGATAACAGTGGTACTGCATTAATTCCATTTAAACTTCTTGGTACTGAAAACTATAGAATCTGGTATGGTGCTATGAAATTGGCTTTACAAGCTAGGAATAAATATAGTTTTGTTAATGGTACTTGTGTTAAAGAGACTTTTGTTGCTAGTGATGTGTTATCTGCCCAATAGGATAGATGTAATGCCATTGTGTTAACTTGGATTATGAATTCTGTTTCTCAAGATGTTTATATGGGATTAGTTTACTCTGAAAATGTTGCATCTGTCTGGAAAGAATTAAAGGAAACTTATGATAAAGTAGATGGGTCTGTGATATATAATTTGCTACAAAAAATTAATTCTGTGAAACAAGGTGGTACTTCTGTTGCTGATTATTATCATAGACTTAATTCTTTGTGGAGAGAATTTGATGCTTTAACTAAGTTGCCTAAATGTACATGTGAGGTTAAATGTTCTTGTGATGCCAGTAAAGAGTTAGGTGTGCATCAGCAATTGATGAAGTTAATGCAATTTCTCATGGGCCTTGATGATTGTTATCAGCCTGTGAGAACTGCTTTGTTGACTAGGGACCCACTCCCTCAAGTCAAAGATGCATATGCCACTGTTTCTAGAGAGGAATCCCACAGAGGGATTCCTGAAACTTCTAGTGTTTCTGAGTCTAAAGTTAATGATACTTCTTTTGCTGCTAAGTCTTTTAACAAAAATAGAAGGGTTTTCAATAATAATAATAATAACACTATGAGTTCTGGTTCTTGTTCTGGTTCGGGTAATAACAATAACAATAGAGGTCCTAATCCTAATCTGAATTGTAAAAATTGTGGTAAAATTGGACACACTATTGAAAGATGTTATGAGATTATTAGTTTTCCACCTGGTTTTGTTAAAAACAATAATCCTGGTAGACAAAATAATGGTACTAGGCAGAATTATAATGCTAATGTTGATGTTAAGGATGATAAATCTTCTGCTAGTACTTCTTCTGGTTTTACTTCTGAACAGATGAAGAAACTCTTGTCTTTGATTAATGATAATTCTTCTGGAAGCATACATGCTAATATGGTAGGTAGGGCTTCATTCTATATTCATAATGTTCTGTTTAATATGAGTTTTTCTAGATATTTCTTTGCTAATTCTAGTATTATTGTTGATACCATTTCTTTGGGTTGGATTATTGATTCTGGTGCTAACCAGCATCTTACTGTTTCTACTGCTGGTATGTTTGATGTGGCTGATATATTTAGTAATTAGTCTTAAGATTACTGTTGGTCATCCTAAAGGAACTTTAGCTACTATAAGTCACATAGGAAACTTAAAGCTCACTAATAATGTTGTTCTTTATGATGTTTTGGTTGTGCCTGGTTATTGTGTGTCTCTTTTGTCTGTTAATAAGTTGATAAGAGATAGTAAAATGTTTGTTGGATTTGATGAGGACAATTGTTATATTCAGGACTTGAAAAGGAAGAAAATCTTGGGGACTAGTAGTCAATGTGATAGACTTTACTTGTTTGAAATGAATCCTGTTAAAAATGTGAGTATTAATTGTGCTGTTTTGTCTTATAATGTATCTAAGGCAGTATGGCATAATAGACTGGGTCATCCTGCTGATCCAGTCTTATCTGTGCTTCAAACTGATATTGGTTTTACCAAGAATACTTCTGTGCCTGTTTGTGAGATCTGTCATAGGGCAAAACAGACAAGGGAACCCTTTCCTTTGTCTGATCATAAGTCAATGAGATTAGGTGAACTTATTCACCTTGATTTCATGGTGGTCCCATACCAATAACTAACATTATTTACAACAATCTTCACCAGCTTGATCAAAAAAAATATGTAGTGTTTTCATTCTCTCACTTTGATTTTCATCAAGTTTGACCTTTTTTTTTTTTTTTTTTTTTTTTTTTTTTTTATAATGTAGTAAAGATAAAGACTTGGTAGAAACATTTTCCTTCAAACTTTATTTTTGAGTCTTCAAATATGTTTTGTTTTTCTCAAATCTTTAAGAGCATTTGTCCAGGTTTTTCAACTTTCCGGAAAAATTTTTATCTATGTTGAAAAATAATTAGTGATAGGAGAAGACTTTAGACGAAGGTACGTTTTGTTAAATAAATCACCAATATAATACATTTTTAGCTACGAGCATAACCCAATATAGTTTTGCTTTTCCTTTCCACCCATGTATCTATATGTTTGTGATTAATTAATATGATCGATCGAATATTGTTATATGGGGAAATCATAATTTTATAAATATATGATTCGTGAAAAGAATAAACATACGACATTTTTCATCTCATTGTTACTAGACGTTTCTACTTTAACATGCATTTGAGACCTAACACGTTACACGATCTTATTTATAGGTTACATCATTAGTTTAACGTATTCGAACGGATACTAGAAACTTGGTACGAGTAACAACTGAGTCTTTCTTTCAACCGAGATTCCAAAGCACTCGGTCATGTCGATCTGATCATAGCTCGCACCGTTGGGGAGTTTCCAGTTGAAATGATATAGTATATTAGCGAGCGGGAGCGTCACGTTGGCTAAACCAAGTGCGGCTCCAGGACACATCCTTCTCCCAGCTCCAAACGGAAGATACTCATATTCTGCACCCATGAGAGTTGTAGAACTATTTTCAAATCGTTCGGGGATGAAAGTTTCAGCGTCTTTCCAGTATTCAGGGTCCCTATTTATCGCAAAGACGTTGACAATAAGTCTGGTCTTATTGGGTATGTCGTATCCAGCCAAATTGACTGGTTCACGGCACTCTCTTGGCAACAAGGGTAGTGGAGGGTGCAACCTTAATGTTTCTTTGATTACCAAGTTTAAGTAGCTTAGTCCTTGAATATCTTCCTCGTGGATCTTTTCTTTTCCGTTAAGTGCTTTCCTCAGTTCTGCTTGTACTTTCTCCATCGCTCTCGGACACTTTATGAGTTCCGAAATCGCCCATTCGATTGTGGTTGATGAAGTGTCTGTCCCTGCTGCAAATATATCCTGTATATTCCATGGAACCCCTTGATTCGTTATATTTTTACGAGTACTAAAGTTCGTGCAGGTAGTTATTTTGGAAAACCATATATGTCTCTTAATTATTTAACAACTCGAATGGTATAAATTTGTCAGTTAACATAAATTAACAAACCATGCCATCTAACAAACTCGTGCATGTAGTATATATGTTTTTCGGTTTGTTCTTTCATTTCTTGTATGTGCTGTGGGGTGATGTCCCAGAGGGTGTTCTTATTGAAATTTTCGAGTTTTTTTTTTAACAATATTATGGCTTTTCAAAAAAAAGTATTGGAGTAATTTCATACCAAAATGATGGCTTTAACATTATCAGCTGTTAATGGGAATTCAGCGCTATCTTTGAGCCTTAGAAGAACATCAAGAAGTGTCTCCTCAGTTTTACTTGAAGTTTTGAAAGTATGCTCAGCAACAAGGTTATTGATAAAATTATCGAGCTTCTTATGAATGCTAGTTAACCTGGCTCTCTTGCCCGAAAGATGATGAAGAAATTTCTTCGAAGGAAAGATATCTGCCACATCAAAGCCACCAACTTCCCTCAACATCTCTTTCATAATCTCCGTACACTCCTTCTGGTCCTTGACTCCTTTTCCAAACGCGGCTCTACAAAGTATCGTTGCAATCAACTTGAAAATGTTCTCTGAAAGGTTAACCGGTATCCCTGAACCTGAAGCTTTAATCTCTTGAACCAAATTCCAACACTCCTCTTCACGAAGCGACTGATATGACTTTACTTTCTTAACACTCATAAGCTCCGATGTGCAAAGTTTACGTAATCGCCTCCAGTATTCACCATAAGGTGCAGCAGCAATATTTGTATTGCGATATACAACAATCTCACCAGCCAAAGTCCAGGGCCTGTTAGCAAAGGCAATGTCGTACGTTGTCAAAATCTCTTTAGCCCATTTCGGAGATGACACCACGATTGTTGAAACTTCACCAAGCTGTAAATGCATTAAAGATCCATACTTTCTGGCTAAATCCATAAGCCCACGATGTGGTATTGTACCTGTTCATCAAGATCGTGTGATTATTATATATAGCATCTATACAAAACCATGCCCATAACACACACTCTCTTGGTCTAAAAATTATTGTGCATGCTTCAATTTTGTTTTGTACCAAAATATTGTTCAAAGTATAAATTACTATTATGACGCTACCCATAATTAATCTCACTACTTATATGCATTCGTAATACATTTTCATCAGTTTTAAAACGTAGAATTCTCATTTAAACATTTTAAGTTTGTGTTTTTGTAAGAAGCTATTTTGCGATGTTTAGAGCTGAGTTAAACGGGTAGCATTTATCAATGTACGTACCAATCAAGTGATGCATGTGACCAATAATGGGAAGTCGCCATGGCTCAGGAAGGCTGTTTTTTGTGGATTTGGAACGAGTAGCGAACTTGTAAATTACGAAGAAAAGGATCGTGGCAAGAGCAATGGAGGTGGTCAGTGAAAGTGCCATTGCTTTTAGTATACTCTTCATGGTCGCAAACGATGAGGTTATTTATGTTGTTGTATGGGATTCATGAGGAATTAAATATGTGCTAGACCCAGCTCCCCTTAACATTGAATGTGATGTTCTTTGTTAAGGAGCAGCAGTCCACTCTTGACTTTTTTATGCCCAAAATATTATTCGTTTTATAATTCAATGAAAACTGCAATTACGGTATGCGGCTTGTTTTGACTTAATTTTCCAACTAAATATCCTTTGTATTAGATTCCACTTGTAAAGAAAATAGATGAAAGATGCATATAGCTATAACATTATGAAAAGAAATATAAAAACATGATCATTTTCGATCGGCAATACAAAACATATATAATAAACGACCATATCTTCTATATATGATGTAAGAAAACATACAAATGTGAAATTAAATCTTTCATAAGGTTTCAATTTCCCCAATAGGAGAACTCGTGCACATACGAAAAATAATTCATCTCATTCGACAATAGAAAGTCAAAATTGAAACAATTTGATTAAATTTTATACAACAGAAAAAATATGCATCAAAACGCATGTGTCAATTAAAAAAAAATGTAAATAATAAAACATAAAAAAAAGAAAAAAAAAAAGTAATTAATAAAACTTTAGTATAAATATAGACGGTCTTTTTTAAGTATGAATATAAGTCAATATGATATGTTTCTGTTTGTGTGGTATGACACATGCAATGACCGGGAAAAAAAATTACATGGTACTTGATAGATATAGAGTGCAGTTTGATTAAAATATCTAATGTTACATAAGTTTATAAACCTCTTTTTTCCCTATAATGAGCCTTAGCCCTTATGGCTCCGAGACAACTTATGCTCTTAACATCGTTCTTTTATATTGATACAAAAGATAAAGACTTGGTGGAGACGTACATTTCCTTCAAAATTTTCTTTTAAGTCTTCAAGTATGTTTTGTCTTTCTCAAATTTTAAAAGCATTTGAGTCAAAACAACTGAAAGAGTAAAAAAGCTGTTTCTAGAAATTTGTCCAGGTTTTCAGGTTTTATGGAATACTTTTTCTTCTTTGTTCAAAAATAATTAGTCTTTAGCGACCACTTGTCGTCGCCGCAATAGGTTTGGCGCGAACATTTCCCTCCACCGGATAGGATTTTGGCTATTGAATATTTTCTTTTGTATAGTGAACATGTCGTCGTGATAGGTAATAGTCAAAGTCAAACATTTTATTTTGTCATCTAGCTAACCTTTAGCGACAACTATGTCATTGCTAAAGGTGTTAACCATCATCGCTAAAAGTTTTGTTCAAAGACGGGCCAAGAAAATGAGTATTTTGTCGTTTAGAAAACCTATAGCTATGATGTCGCTATAGACGACCCGTCGCGAGAAGTCCTAAACAGGGCCGCCCCGGGGATTTTGGGTGCCCTGGGCGGTAACTAAAAAAAGGCCCTCTTATAAAAAATATGCGAGTAAAACAACCATTATCGATGCCAAAAATAACGTTAAAAATATCCAAATATACTAATCGATGCTAAAAAAAGTTATAAATATTCAAAAATACTATTACAAAGACTATTTTATTGTGAAAATAGTGCAATTCTTCTAGCATTTTTCGAAGCAAAGTTCTTGACAAGCTCCTTATAATCAACATTATCTAACAAATCATTCTCAATAGCTATCATTGCGAGTCCATTAAGTCTCTCCTGTGACATTGATGACCGTAAGTAGGACTTTAGCAATTTCAGTTTTGAGAAACTTCTTTCTGCGGATGCCACTGTGACAGGGATGGTCAACAATACTCTATTTGCAATTAGTGCATTAGGAAAACAATCTCGTTGTTTCAAGAATGTTAGGACATCAACAGGTGACATATTTTCACTAGGCAAAAAATGATTAAGCAACCTTAACTCCACAAATAATTCATTTGCATCAATATCTGATCGCTCACCGTTCTTTAGTGCAACTTCGAGTTTATTACAAGACAACTTAAGACTTGTCATCATAGGACTTCAACTCAGCACAAGAAAACAATAAACCAAATATATTTTCATACTCCGTGTACTGTTCGAATCTTGTTTTAAGAGAACCAATTGCCTGATCAACAATGTATAAAAAATAATTGATCTTGAAGGACTCCTCCGCAGATAATGAAGCATCATTATCAACTGGATTCTCGTCAAATTGCCTTTTTCTATGAATTACACGCTTTTGAACGAACACCTGATCAACATCCATTTCAACGGCAATTTCTTTAGCATCATAAAATGGCTTTAGAGAGTCCCGTTTCTCTAAACTCCTCAAAGAAAGATATCAATCCTTTTACTTCCTTAATAGCGATATCGATTAGCATATCACTGGATTGTAATTTCTTGCTCACCAAATTTACCGCATATAAGATCTCAAACCAAAGAACTATTGCCACCAAAAACTCAAAATCACCTAGATCATTTGTTGCAAGAGACTTTGCTTGACTTTGAATTAGAGAATCATTGTCACTTTCTGCAACTTGAAGCAAAGCCTCTCGTATGTCTGAAGTCTGAAATCTGATTGCTTTCACACTTTCAACACGACTCTCCCAACAAGTGATGGACAATGGCTTAATTGTTAATCCTTTAACATTATTTTTCAAAATTTGCCACCTTTTGGAAGAATTGGCAAATATTGTGTAAATGCGCTGTATGATTCCAAAAAAGTCTCTACTTTTAATACAAGTGTTAGCCATGTCACATAATGCAAGATTAAGACTGTGACAACCATGTGGAGTATAAAACGTTTTGGGATTTATATCTAAAAACCGTTTTTGTACTCCTTGATGTTTACCTTTCATATTTGATCCATTGTCATAACCTTGACCACGCACATCATCAATATCAAGATCAAGAGACTTCAATTCATCTTGTATAGTATCAAAAAGTCTTTTCCCTGTGGTTTCATCAACATTCAAAAATACTAAAAATGATTCTTCAATGGAAACAGATGTTGAAGAGACATCTACATACCTCAATATCAAGGACATTTGTTCTTGGTGACTTGTATCAGGAGTACAATCAAGTATCACAGAGAAATATTTTGCTTGCTTTACTTTCTTAATGATTTTTGATTTAATTTCATGAGCAAGCAGTAGTATTAACTCATTCTGGATTGTGTGACCAAGATAATGTACATGCATTTCATCATTCGTAATACGCCGCACATGCTCTTTGATAACAGGGTCAAATTCTTGCAACATTTCTATCAAGCCCAAAAAGTTCCCGTTGCTTTTTTTATACAACTTCTCAGTTGTTCCCC
>LBNU01019230.1:100956-111889 GCA_014162995.1 Artemisia annua
GCGAATTAATTGTTAAGTATGAGCTGGATTATGGTTTTATGCTAGATGAGATTAGTGATGATAAGTGATTGTGTGTGTTATAGTGTTGATGTATATGAGATGTAAGTCCGTGAGGACTTGAAATGCTTGGGTGATTAGTTGGTCGTGCACCACAGTTGGTGCCGGCGATTGTATTGCGATTATGAGAATGTATGATAGAGTTATAGTATTGGAATGCGAGTATGAATGCTAAGCGGTATTAGAGATGGGCTAATAAATGAATTAAAAGTTGTATTTTTAATTCAACGGGATTTGAATATTGATAAATGACAGTGTAATAACGTGGACTTTAGTTGTATTTTTAATTATGTGAAATTTCAACAATGATAAATGATAGTGCATTAACGTGGACTCTCGTGGTTGGGAACAACTTTGGATGAAAATGACACCGTTTTTCTTTATCTTTTTCCTTGATACTTGTTTTAAATGCATAGTCATATGTCTTAAATGCATATTCTTCAAGAACATTTGTGCATTGGATTATCACTTAAAAAATCAAAGATACAAAATCATAATACTCAATGAATAATTTGAAAAACGATTCAGAAAAATAGAAAATCAAGATTCAATATTAAGTTTTTTGATGTTATCGCCTAATTTGGGATTAAAATAATAAGATGATTACACATACACAGCTTTAATTGTATGCAGGAGGTTCATCTTTATTCGAAATTATAAGTTTATGAACCCTGACCGATCTGTAGGTTTAGTGCTTTTTATTGTTTCTGGAGAGATAATATGGTATCTTGGAATTTGAGATATATTTTAGTTTTGATAATTTTTTATTAGTGTATGCTATTTCGAGAAAGCGTACGTATTATTTTTTTTCAATCGTTGGTTGTTTTTGCATGTTTTTTATTGATTAACAAGTTTTTTTTTCCTCCTCTGTTTTTGTGTTATAAATATTTTGCTACATGGATTTGTTTTATACTACTTGATCGCAAGTTTCAGTGAAAGTATTCTAAATAATTTGTTATGAAATCTGTTTTGTGCGTTCACTTTAACTGAAATAATGAGTATATTACTGGCAGCTAGGCTTGGCGGGAGGAAGTGATGATTCACATGTGTGGCATATGTTGGTTACGGCAAGAAATAATGGCTGGCGTGTGGTGGTATTTAATATCTATAGCTGTGGAGATAGATTTGTTATTGCATCATTATTTATGTCAAACGTTATTTCTAAACAATTCATTAATCCAGTGTTATGTGTGTAAAGATCATGCCTAGAATTTAGAAGTAGTTAAATGATAGTTATGGTTTTTTTTTTTATATCTTTGGATTTTTCCGAGTTTACACACCTTGTATGATCTGTTGTAGTAAGTGCTTTGTGATAAAGTCTAATATATGATCCTAAGTGCTGATTCTATCGGCTTTACTTTTGATATTTTGTCCAAAACAAAATACATTTTAGTTGTATTTTTAAGCCTACGGGATTTGAATATTGATAAATGGCAGTGTTCTAACATTGACTTTAGTTGAATTTTTAATTCTATGAGATTTGAATATTCATAAATGACTATGTACTAACATGGACTCACATATACATGTAAGCTTATGTGTATAACCATTTGAGAAAGAGTTGGTATAAGTAAATCAATTATTTATATTGATTTATCTTGATATATGAATATGATAATTGGTTGAAATATAGTAAATCAAAATTGAGCATGTTGACCTTTGTGATGTAAAAGACATGAAATTGAGAGAAAGAAAAGGCATGAAAGGTATTTTGAGAACTTCAACTTGTGACTAACAAGATGATATATGCATTTATTGCCATCAAACTAACCTTCACTTTATGCATTTGTTGTATGCATAAAAATCATTGTAATATGTGCATCAGAAACTTGTACCTAAAAAATATATATGCAATTATTCATATTTGAAGGGATATATATGTAATTTCTCTTTATTGTATTTATTATGTATTCGAGCTCTCTTGACTAATCTATACTAATATATAAATCATTTAGGATATTTTCATTTATGGAAGGCTTCAAATTTTCAGCTTACACACTTTTTAATTGTGGAATCGTGTGAGATTAAACTTCAATCACCGGATTCAAACCTCGATCACCCGGATGTAAACTAGACATCCTAACCACTAGGAGATAATGGACTTTTGATAAATTTTTGTACAATTAAATACACATACAACAATTGCAAGTGAATTCCCTGAAACAACAATAAACAAATACACACCGCTCTCGCGATCTCACAACACAAACACACAATCTTTAGAAACTAACATCCATTTTATAAAATCGTTAACAACATTCGCCAAAAGAGAAAAAAAAGTCCAAAAATCGCTAAACAACGTTTGCCTCCAAACCGCAGCTTTGCGCAGGTACCAATATTTGTGTTCCTAAAGTACCAAGATAATATTCTAGAACTATGACACGTTAACACTTTTTTTTGGGTAAAGGGGAGTAATCCTGCACCCTGGTAAATATATTAACCAAAACGTTTAAGTACAATGGATATGGGTGAAATCCCATATCTCAGCCCGTTACATAGGCAATAAGCTTACATAACAAGATACTTCCTATTTTCTAAACAAGAAAACATACCACTACTCAAATGATAACATAGGACATAACGAAATAAAATTACTTCCTAAGACCTTGAAGCTTGGTGCCATACATGGCATTAAAAGCATCCAAATTCCCTGGAAGATCACAAACCTGGTTCGCATAGTCATCGTAGTCATAGTCATCATAATCATCTTCAAACTCTTGGCCACCACCGAATAGATTAGCAGACTCATCAAATGGGTTAGCAACCACCTCATCTTCAGAATCAGAAACCACAATCTCTCCCACCTTAGAAAAAGGGTTAACTCTCTTAGTAGAAGAGGTGGGCGGAGTACAAGAATCACTATTTTTAGGAGCCACAACCGACTCCTTCTCTTTCAAATCGCTCACAAGGGGTTCTTGTGATGCAATACCTGTCTTAGTAGACTCATCTTCATTAACTTCCATTGTACGACCAGAATCCGCATCCTTGTTGGTTTCATTAGTAGGAATGCCGAAAGCATCCGTATCTTCCATATTAAGAGCATCAAACTGGTTAGATGTAGAGATCTTCGTTCCACTCGAACTAGCCACAGCAGAAGCATTCTTCTTATTGCCATCCACTTTCTTAGGTTCAGGAGGAGTCTTTTTGGGTCGATACTGAAACTGCTTACCCACAACAGGTTTAGGAACCCCTCCTTGACCCGGAAAAGTAGAACCACCTTGTTTCCCTTTCTTCTTATTATTGACAGTCTTGAAACCATCATTAACAGTCATAGTAGGCTGGACAGGAGGTAACACAACTTTAGGACAATCAATAAGAGTATGACCAAAAATCTTACACTTATCACAACGCGGTGGTTTCCACTCGTATTCAACCCGAATCTTCTCAATAGTAGACCCCGAACCATCAAGTAAAGGTATCTCAACAGTGAGGCTATCCCTAAGCACCTCATCCGACTTCACTTCAATCATGCATCTAGCAAAACTACTACGGCCCCATGATTCCTTGCACATTTGGCTAGTATAAGCGTCTAACCTTTTGGGCGTACCAATCAATGTGGCAAGAAGACTGAGACCATCATCAGAAAACATAGCAAGAGGCACATCATGGAATTTAACCCACACCGGGATGTTAGTCAAATCCTCTTTAAGTAGGTTAGTGTTCAAAGTCCATGGTTTGAGAATAATAGGAACATTTCTAATCAACCAAGGACCATTTTGAAGCACCTCATCAACACCTTTCTTCGAGTTGAACCTAAAGAAGAAGAACCCCTTAGCATTCATCATTACCTTATGAATACCAAACTTACCCCACGCATTGCGTACATAGTAATCAACAACAGGAAATGCAAGGCGTTGACCAAGGAAATACCCATAAAGAGTATTCTCAAACCTCGTGTTCACCTCTTCAACCACTTTCATAGGGACAGAAAGATCCACGCCATTTGCTTTCATGCTACACTCCAACCTACGAAAGTTAGATGTGTGTTGCTTAGGCTCATTAGAGGTAGCACTAGCATATGATGTAGGAGGTTGTTTCAAAGCATCCACGCCAACCTTATCAATACCAACAGCCCCATGTGCATTCATATCAACCTTATCAGAACTATGAGACTTGTTAGGAGCCCCATGTGGATCATTCGGATCATCACCTAAAGGATCAAGTGAAACCGGCTTCACTTGATTATTCTTGTCCACAATCGTAGATAATTCAATATCTCCATCATCAACACTCCACTCAGTAATAATAGGACCAGACGATGCAAGTATAGGCTTATTAGAACTAGGATTAACATCCTTAGGCTTCTTATGTTTCCTCATAGTCACCTTAGACAAATCAACATTAGCACCCAACTCATCCACATCAACACGACTAGGGACAGTAGAATCAAACTTCACACTATCCCTGCCCAAACTACTCTCTGTATTCGCACCCTTCTTATCAGTACTAGAAACAAGAAAACCCTTATTCATCACCACCAAGAAACCCTAACTAGGAAACAGATTTACGTAGTAATAACCAGCAACCATGCAAACCAAATAGACAAAAGAAAACCCTAATCACAAGATTAGGGTTTAATCGTAAAGCACTCCAAGACCTAACCTCCACCCATGATTCTGATCGTAACAATATAAATATAAATCGATTTAGAACCAACTTACTGAATTAAATAATATGGTGCGATCAAGAATCCAATAAGAAATCAAGCCAAACTTCGATTAATATTCAAATTGAATAGTCCAAAATCAGTGCACATGCAAGAATATAATACTATTGGATAAAACAAATCCCTACTCGTGCTTAAACAAAATTCGTAATTCAACCGACCCACGATCAATCCATAAAGTAATAAATCAATTAAGGAACAATAGTAGAGAACCCACAATCTATCCTTAATATAATAAATTAGTTCAAGGAATAATAGTAGAGAACGATCAAAGAAACGAAAAATATTTAAGGAAGCGATTAAGGTTTTAGGGAATCGTTTTTCTCTTTTTTCGCCAGAGAGTTTTCTTGTGCAAAACTTTTCGACCTGACACGTTAACACTTAGGTATCTCATTACCCATTACCATAATTTTCTTTTATTAATCTGTTGTTATATTTGTGAAACAAAAGTTAAAAAGGTTTTATATGTGAAAGCTACAGACTACTTAACCATTCGGTGTTTTCAAGTTTCCAGATAGTTTTTATTTTGACATGATTACATCATTAGTAATTATTTAGCTTATTTTCTTTTAAAACATTGGGCATCATTTAGTAACATAAACCTGAGATTTAGTTCTTTTTAACGACTGAGGTTTAGTTACTATATATATTTTCGTTACAAATATATCTACAAAGGTAGTATTAGATGATAATATACTTCAAAAATATATAATTCTATTTAAGTTGTTAGAACAAAGACGTCGCTTCTAATATCACTAAGAAACCTAATATTAACTTCAATAACTGAAAACATAATGTAAGTTTTTAGTGTAAGTGGGTTTGGTTAGGCACAACTAAAAGATTAACTAGTTATTGTAAATGCAATGACTCAAATATTGTGATGATCTTTTGTACCCAATTGCATGTCTGAAAAAGAGATTGAGACATGTTTCATGATTAATGGTACACATGAGTGAATTATCGAAACATGTATCCAATATTGAATGAATTGGGCATATGAGTTATATGTATGTCAATGACAACTTGAAAAAATAAAATAAAGAGTTAACTACATTTTTGGTCCTCATGATTTACCAGGTATAACGGTTTTGGTCCAAAAGTTTAAAACGTAACGGATCTAGTCCAAGATCCGATGACCCGTAACACTTTTGGTCCAAATTTTGGTCCATTGTTTGTTTGACCAATTTTGACCGTTAAATCTGAGGGCATTTTTGTCTTTTCCTTTATATTGTTAAATAAAGAGTTAACTACATTATTTTTGGTCCTTGTGGTTTGTCGAGTGTTTCACTTTAAGTCCAATAGTTTTTATACACATGTTTATATACATTTTTACTTATGTTTTTATCTATGTTTTAATCTATGTTTTTAACTTTTTATCTAGGCTTTTATATACATTTTATACATGTTTTTATCTACATTTTATCTACATTTTTATATAAGTTTTTATGCACAATTTTATCTACATTTTTATATAAGTTTTTATGCACAATTTTATACACGTTTTATACACATATTTTTCTATGTTTTTATTTACGCTTTTACATATGTTTTTATCTACGTTTTATTATATGTTTTTGTATGCATTTTTATTTTATATATCTACATTTTATCAACATTGTTATATACATTTTTATATACAATTTTATCTACTCTTTTATATATGTTTTATATACGTTTTTATAAACGTATATAAAACATATATAAAAGCTTAGATAAAAATGTAGATTAAACCGTAGATAAAATTGTAGATAAAACGCATATAAAAACATACATAAAAGCCTAGATAAAAACATAGATTAAAACGTATATAAAAACGTGTATAAAATGTGTGTATAAAAATGTAAATAAAAAGGTGCATAAAAACCTATATAAAAACGTGTAATAAAACGTATATAAAAACTTGTATAAATTTTGAAAGTAATTAGAAAAGAATTTTTTTTAAGAAAATCAAAGAGATTTTTTTTTTATTTTATTTTATTTATTTTTTTTAAAGAAAATTAGTTCTCAAATTTCTGTCAACTTATAAGCAGTTTTAGTTACTTAAAATTATTTGTCACACCCTGAATTTACCTGTTATATGGCAGCGGAATTGAATACCTGGGTGTAACGATCACGGCATCTCATACAAGGTTATNTATGAGTTAATTACATTTTTGGTCCTTATGGTTTGTTAAATGTAACACTTTTAGTCCATTAAGATGAGGGTATTTTAGTCATTTCACGTGTCTTAATTGGTCAAACTAACACTCAACAAAAATTTGGACCAAAAGTGTTACGGGTCGTCGGATCTTGGACTGGATCCGTTACGTTTTAAACTATTGGACCAAAACCGTTATAGTCACTCCACATCCACATGTGATGGACATGACTTTTCTTCCCGTGCAATTCTAATATAGAGTTGATATGCACACCAGTAAAAGTGATGTGCACATCACAAAATCATACTAGTGATGCATATAGTACAACATCACATATGCCTAATTGTGGTGTCCACATCATTTTTTGTGGTGTGCACATCAACTCCCTTATAATATCTAGCATAGTCAATATGCGAAATTTTACTGCATCTACAAATCTACAATATTTTAGGCAAACTTAGGCTGCCCACAATAAGGCAACCCAATCCTCTCATTTTTTCCTGCCATGTCAGTTTTCTCTCTCCAGCGACCTGTAGGCGATTGGGTGCCCCAGTAAGGCGACCAAGTTTTTTTTCTTTTTTTTTTTTTGTTTTTAACAAACTAATAAATTAAAATAAAAAACAATAAATAACTAAAACAAAACCTTTAAGACTAAGACAAAATTGTAAATGTTAAAAGCTCAAGGGTGTAAAATGTATATGACTTAAAAGTGACATCTTCAACCCCATTTCATTTTCAGCCATTTCATGCATACCATTTCATGTTCAGCCACCCTCAACGTACACATTTTATTTATTTATTTATTTATTATTATTATTATTATTATTATTATTATTATTATTATTATTATTATTATTATTATTATTATTATTATTATTATTATTATTATTATTATTATTATTATTATTTATTTTTTTTTGTGCCAAACGGCTAGAAACACATTTAATAGGCAACGGTTGGATCAAAAAGTGGAATGAAATGAAAACAAAACTCGGTCGAGATCACGACCCTAGTCACCCTCTTTTTTCCATCATATCGGTCGCGACCGACTAGGCACAAAAGGGACGACCGACTGAAATCGGTCGACCTAGTCGGTCGAGGGTGTCTTCTGTGGGCAGCCTTATGATATCACTTAAGGTTTGTTGGGGCCAATTGTCAGAAAGTTGAATCCACAATAACTTGGTTGGAAAACACTTCGAACCTCAAATGCTACGACAAATACATGTTTCATATTATCATATTAAACAACAATAAGACTTTTGTGTAAGAAATGATGCTCAACCAATGTATAAACACAATTTTAGATGTTCACATTGCAACTTATATCGCGCGCGCAAAAGAAGGAAAAAAAAATCACCAAATCACACAATTCTTATTTGGCAAAACTAGTTTTGTCATTGTATACTCAATCTCGGCCCATATGAACTAACCACACCTTACACGCATACAAAAACATAAACTAGATACTTTTACAAATAAAAATCACATTCCTCAAATAAAATAAATCCACCAAACTAAGATCGGGTGCTATTGTCACAAAAATCACCAACTTCACTGCTTCACATTAGCACTAACATTTTATTTTATTTTAGGTTATATGTTGAAACATGAGTTACAAAATAATGAGACTGTTTTTTTTTGAATATTATTTATTGCTATAATTCTCATTTTGAACACAATCTCGTTGACTTGCAATATTAGTTATGCTCTCGCTTGTCCATCACGCGTGCATCACATCTCTCGCGCAAACCCGACCTGATAACACATCCAACTACAAGAATAAAGGTAAAAAGATTATGATATGCGAGGCCGTCCCTTAGTTTGGGCCACCCAAAGTTTATAGTCGAAGTAATATTTTATATAAATATGAAGAAAAACAAAGACATGTGTATAAGTATACATAAATAATGACATTTTTTACATAAATAATTTTCATTTAGCCATTCTTTCGTTATCAATTTTCAGCCAAGCCTTCAAAAAACCCGAAGACTACCGTGTCGATAACATGAATACAATACCATCTAAGGCTGATCACGGTCTGAAAACCAGACAGGGCCGAAAACTGATTTGGTCCAACACACTGGACCGAAATGTTCGATCAATGTCCGGTTCAGTGTACCAGTCCCCCCTGTCCAATAGAAATAATAGCCGTTTTTCAAGAACCGAACCAAATTTAAAGAAAAAGATGAACCGAAAGCCAGACCAAAATATGTTCGGTTGGTCTAATTTTTCAGTTCGGTGCGATCTGCGATCTAATTTTTCAGTTCGGTAAAAAATAGTTTTCATACACATGTTTATATACATTTTTACTTATGTTTTTATCTACGTTTTAATCTATGTTTTTATCAATGTTGCAAAAATCGTGAATCGGTACTGAGGCGGTCCGGGGCCGATTAGCGATTTTTTACCGATTAATCGGCCGATTTTCTTGACTCGGCCGATTAATCGGCCGATTTCCGTAGAATTCTCTCCAAGGTCCTGTGCCGATTACCGATTAATCGCCGATTAATTGGCCGATTCGGCCGATTTTTGCAACACTGGTTTTTATCTAGGCTTTTATATACATTTTATACATGTTTTTATCTACATTTTATCTACATTTTTATATAAGTTTTTATGCACAATTTTATACACGTTTTATACACATATTTTTCTATGTTTTTATTTACGCTTTTATATTCGTTTTTATCTACGTTTTATTATATGTTTTTGTATGCATTTTTTTATTTTATATATCTACATTTTATCAACGTTGTTATATACATTTTTATATACAATTTTATCTACTCTTTTATATATGTTTTATATACGTTTTTAAAAATGTTGATAAAAACATATATAAAACATATATAAAAGCTTAGATAAAAATGTAGATTAAACCGTAGATAAAATTGTAGATAAAACGCATATAAAAACATACATAAAAGCCTAGATAAAAACATAGATTAAAACGTATATAAAAACGTGTATAAAATGTGTGTATAAAAATGTAAATAAAAAGGTGCATAAAAACCTATATAAAAACGTGTAATAAAACGTATATAAAAACTTGTATAAATTTTGAAAGTAATTAGAAAAGAATTTTTTAAGAAAATCAAGAGAGTTTTTTTTTTGTTTTTTTTTTTTGTTTTTTTTTTTTTTTAGAAAATTAGTTCTCAAATTCTGTCAACTTAAAGCAGTTTTTAGTTACTTAAAATTGTTTAAAATATTTATCGTAAGTTTTAAAATTCCACTTTCTAAAAATAAAATTAGTACTCCTCCGTCCCATATTATAGTGTCATTCGTAAGCACAAAGTTTTGGAGATTCCCACTAATAAAAAAAAACTCTTCCACATCAAATATTAATATTACCCACTAAAGTCTCATTCATTGGTGTAAAAAGTACAAGTGGACACTTAAATTTAGGACCCTAAGATTCCAGTTGTGACACTAATTGATGGACGAGGGAGTAATATAATTAGTTTAAGCTGTAATAAAATTTCATAATTTATTTTCAATTTTTAGATATTTTAATCTCTATAAAGTTTTTAGCTGTAAAAGTTTATTTTTTTTGTTTTATAAATGTATAGTAAATTAACATTTTTGGTCCTTAATGTTTGCTAAAATGTAAACTTTTAGTCCGATTAAGAATGAGGGTATTTTAGTCCATTTACCGTGTCTTAATTGGATCAAACTAACAGTCAACAAAAATTTGGACCAAGAAGTGTTACGGGTCGTCGGATTGTGACTTGATTCTCTTTTTTATCTTTTTTAAACTATTGGACCAAAACCGTTATAGTCACTGCACATCCAAAATGGAATGGACATGATTTTCTTCCCGTGCAATTCCTAAATAAGAAGTTGATATGCACACATAAAAAGGTTATGTGCACATCACAAAATCATACTAGTGATGCATATAGTACAACATCCATATGCCTAATTGTGGTGTCCACATCATTTATTTGTGTGTGCACAATCAACTCTTAAAAAAGTCAATATGCGAAATTTACTGCATCTACAAATCTACAATATTTAGGCAAACTTAGGCCTCCCACAATAAGGCGACCCCAATCCTTCTCTAATTTTTTCC
>LBNU01019231.1:3473-25179 GCA_014162995.1 Artemisia annua
TCTTCTCATTTAAATTCTAATGCAAGTAATTTAAGTACTCTTTTTAATTCACGTTTATACCCATCTGTTCACGTTGGTGATGGTAATTCTATTCCCGTCACTAACACCGGCCATAGCATTATTCCAACTATTCATCGCCCTCTTCACCTTCATAATGTACTTGTCACCCCTAATATCATCAAAAACCTTATTTCAGTTCGTCAGTTTACTAGGGATAATAATTGCACTATTGAATTTGACGCTTTTGGTTTTTCTGTGAAAGATTTCTTGACTCGCCACATCCTCCTTCGATGTGACAGTTCGGGCGATCTCTATCCAGTTACCAAACCATCACCTATCCCTACTGCTCTTCTCTCCACAAGTTCCTCCACATGGCATCAACGTCTCGGTCATCCCGGTGACGAAGTGCTACGCTCGCTTGTTTCCCGTCATTTTATTTCGTGTAATAAAGAAAAGTCTACGCATATTTGCCATGCTTGTCAACTTGGCAAACATGTGAAGCTTCCTTTTCGTAGTTCAGATTCTATTGTTGAGCATTCCTTTGATATTATTCATTCTGATTTGTGGACTTCTCCTATTACTAGTTCTAGTGGTTTCAAATATTATGTTCTTTTTCTTGATCATTTCTCTCACTATTTGTGGATTTATCCCCTACGTTCCAAATCTGACATGTTCGATAAATTTTTACATTTTCGTAATTATGTTAAAAATCAATTTAAATGTGAAATCAAGAGTTTCCAATGTGATCATGGTGGTGAGTTCGATAATAACCGACCACACACACTTTTTGCTAAACACGGTATCCAACTTAGATTTTCTTGCCCAAAAACCTCTCAACAAAATGGCAAGGCGGAAAGAATGATCCGTACAATAAATAACGTCATCCGTACCCTCCTTTTTCAAGCACACCTACCACCTACCTTTTGGGTCGAGGCCCTCCATATGGCCACATATCTCCTTAACCTTCTACCCTCAACCGCCATAAATAATGAAATCCCCTACACAAGACTTTTTCAAAAAGAACCCAACTACTCCCGGTTACGCATATTCGGGTGCCTTTGTTACCCACACCTTCGCTCCCCTCACAAACTCGCACCACGAGCAACCCCTTGCATCTTCTTGGGCTTTCCCGCATATCACCGTGGTTTTCGTTGCCTCGATCTTGAAACAAACAAAATTATTCTCTCTAGACACGTCACCTTCGATGAAACCCAATTTCCTTACAGATCCATGACACCTAATGCCCCACCTACATATACCTTTTTGGACCCCGCACCTTCCCCTCTCCTTAACCACGGTTTCATCACTCCACCTCCTCCCCCCAAACACCAAATGAAACCCCCACTCCTCTATCCACCGAAAACACTCCTCCCTATCATACCTCACCACATGCCACGAGCCCAGTTCATCAAACCCAACAACCACCCATCAACGCAAACTCTTCACAGCCCACTAATAACCATCCATCACCAATTAACACAACCCAAACCACAACCCAGCAACACCCAAACCCACTCGACTCTCCTAATCCTTCAAGCCCAGTTTATCACACCCACCAGCAGCCAAATTTTGCCACTTCACCTCAGCCCACTAATAATCGTACCATACCTCTTAATGCAACTCAAACCATACCGCAACAACAGCCCACGAACAACCAAACAAACACCGCCTCGGCCCACTCACCACAACCCACAAACGAACCCTCTCGTACTCACCCCATGGCACTAGGTCTCAATCGGGCATTGTCAAACCTGTTGATCGTCTTACTTTACATACCTCCTCCATTTCCCCTATACCTAAATCTCCTTTTGTCGCCTTAAAAGTTCCTCAATGGCGTAATGCTATGTATGATGAGTATAATGCGTTAATTAAGAATGGTACTTGGGTTCTTGTACCGAGGCCCTCTGGTGTTAATATGGTTCGTTCTATGTGGTTATTTAAGCATAAGTTTCATGTTGACGGTACTTTGAGCCGCTATAAGGCTCGTTTGGTTGCTAATGGAAGTAGTCAACAACTTGGTATTGATTGTGATGAGACGTTTAGTCCGGTTGTAAAACCGGCTACCATTCGCACTGTTCTTAGCCTTGCTGTGTCACGTCAATGGCCTGTTCATCAGATTGATGTTAAGAATGCATTTCTTAACGGTGATTTATCTGAGACTGTGTACATGCATCAGCCTCCGGGATTTGTTGACTCTCGTTACCCTCATCATGTTTGCCTTTTGCAGAGATCTTTATATGGACTGAAGCAAGCACCTCGTGCTTGGTTTCAGCGGTTTGCAGGTTATGCTACACGGGTCGGGTTTTACCACAGTCGGTGTGATTCTTCATTATTTGTTTTTCGACAGGGTTCTCAGGTTGCTTACTTACTTATATATGTGGACGATATCATTCTTACAGCTTCTTCCACTGCTCTACTTCAGCAGATTATTGCTTCCTTACATAGTGAGTTTGATATGACTGATCTTGGGGCACTTAACTATTTTCTTGGTATCTCTGCTGTGCGTCATCCTACAGGGTTGTTTTTGTCTCAGAGGAAATACGCTCTTCAGCTCCTTGAGCGTGCACACATGGTTAATTGTAACCCTTCTAGGACACCTGTTGATACGGAGTCTAAACTGGGTCCCGAAGGAGTCCCTGTTAAGGACCCCACTTTATATCGCAGTCTTGCTGGTGGTCTACAGTATCTTACATTTACACGTCTTGATTTATCTTATGCAGTGCAGCAGATATGCCTTCACATGCATGATCCACGAGAGCCACATCTTGCTGCTCTCAAGCGTATTTTACGCTATGTTCAGGGGACTTTGGATCTTGGTCTACATTTATATTCATCATCGACTACTTCTCTAGTTGGCTATACAGATGCTGATTGGGCGGGTTGCCCCTCTACACGGCGTTCAACATCAGGTTACTGTGTTTTTCTAGGTGATAACTTATTATCTTGGTCCTCCAAGCGCCAGGACACTCTCTCACGTTCTAGTGCTGAAGCCGAATACCGAGGGGTTGCTAATGTTGTTGCTGAGACTGCGTGGATTCGTAATGCATTCTCCGTTATCATCCGCTACACTTGTTTATTATGATAATGTCAGTGCTATATATCTTTCTGCTAATCTTGTTCAACATCAACGGACGAAACATATTGAGATAGACATACATTTCGTCCGTGACATGGTTACGGCTGGTCAGGTTCGCGTTCTACATGTGCCTCTCGTTACCAGTATGCCGATATCTTCACCAAAGGGCTTCCTTCAGCTTTGTTTGAGGAGTTTCGATCCAGTTTGAGCGTCCGGCCTCCTCCCGCCCCAACTGCGGGGGAGTATTAGTCGATAGTTTGCATTAGGCCCATTGGTGTAGGCCTAGCCCGTTCGTATTAGCTCTAGAACACTCCATTGTAACCTATATATTGCTTGTAATGTTTTAATGATAATCAAGGAATTCAATAACCTTCCAATAAATGCAACTAATCTGAGTTTGAATTAGAATGGTTGTCACTTGCAAGATCGATACTACAACATTTATGGAATTTTCTAGTTTATCTAAAAAGTGGACCAATCTTATATTCTAACCCGTGCATAGCGTCCAATTAATGTCCATTGACCATTGCGTATGGAAGCCCAGTGGCCCAATTTATACCCTTAAAAGCTGGGAAAATTATTTGTTTTGTTCATTCGATTCAAAAACCCTCAAAACTTAAACCCTAAGAGCAGAAGTTACACATGACTCGTAGTCATGGCGCCAACCTTCAACACAAGCCTGTGGCACGACAACGACCCTGTGAGTGGTGGCATAGTCTGAGGTGGCAGCGCTTTTGCCCATGGCAAACGACCCATAGCACCATTGGTACCTTGTGCTCTAACAAATATCATCAAAAAATGTGGCACGATACACCATCCGATATCCAAGAAGAAATCCTGCAAAAGCTTCCAGTCAAGTCACTCGTTCGATTCAGATGCGTTTCGAAACAATGGAAGTCTCTCATCGATAGCTCTAAGTTCATCAAAGATCACAGCTCATACCAACATCGTCTACTTGCAGGGCACAAGTTAGAAAGTGACAGTGGCCTAGAATGTGAATGTTTTTCGATTATACATAATGATAATAATGATGTTTTCGCCAACGAGAAATCTTCCTTAACCCTCCCGCTTCTCCTTAGTTCATTTAAATATATAAGTATTTACACTTATGTTAATGGGTTTTTATGTTTTCAGGGTTCAGATTCACCCGATACATATTTTGCTGTTTTTTGGAATCCTACGGTTGGAAAATCTGTTTCTATTAAAATCCCTAACATGTTTGGAAATGAGTCTATTAGTTTTCGAGTTTGTCCTGATACTCATGACCCTGCGCTTGTTAGGATTAAAAGTGTTGAATACAGCCGGTGGGATGTTGATGTTTTTACTTTAAGTTCGCGTGCTTGGAAACAGGTATATAGGTGGTATACTCCTGTTTGTAAGTGTTATTTGAGGAGGGATCATGTTTGTATTAAAAGGTGTATTTATTGGCTTGCGCGTGGAGAGGGCACTAACGTTATCGTTTCCTTTGATTTGAAAAGTGAAAAGTTTGGTAAAGTGCGTCTTCCGGACAAGTTATTACTCACATGTGAATGTAGTCTGAGAGTGACGGAGGTGAATCGCTCACTTGGGGTGATTGAGTATATTGATGATCATGGTGGTTATGATGTGTGGATGATGGAGTTTGTTACTAAATCGTTTACTAAGATGTTCACCATTAAGAAACCGGATGAGTTGCTGTCTTATTATAACGTATTTGAGTTTAGGAAGAATGGTGATAATAAGTCCAAACTAGAAGCTTAAGAACCCTCCTCAGAACACATCAATGATATTGGGATTAGTGGAAAGTATGGTACATCAACTGGGGGGATCATTCCTTGATGATGATGTTGGAAGGTATAACTATCAAAGTGGTTTAGATTAGTTTTGGTTATCAAAAAGATATACTACGTATAAATGCTTTATATAAACATTGATACTTGTGTTATCTTTCAAATCAATGTTTTTAGTATTAATGGACAGAAAGTTTTGTTGACAGTCTCATGGATATATTTATTTATTTGATTATTTCGCTTATAATAAAAATTATGTTAGCTATATCATGACCCATCAGGTACACATCCATCAACTTGATGGATGAAAAAAAGTAGATATTGCATTAGTAACCATGTACTGATTATATGTGTTTATTCTTGTTATACACAAGTTAAGACTATTATTCATGCAGTTGACATGAGCCCCTCATTTGAAACATCAATGTTATTTTTGGCCTAAAACGTCGGTTAGGTACCATGACTAAAATTCACACAAAGTCGGTTTCCTTTCAATGCCAGTAAACGTGCTTTCTTTTGGACCATTACTAACAGACATAGTTTTCCTTTCTTGGGTTCTAGAAGAAGCTCATAAATTCGCCTCTTTTTGTAATCGCTTTCTTAGGTGGATCATGTTTATGCTGGACCTTTATAAACTATTTTTGTGATAAAATTGTATCGACCAGAGGACTCATTTTTTTTAGCATCGCATTCATCCTGTGTGCTAACAGAACATATTCATAGTAGCTTCACGAACCTTGGGGACTCTTCACTTGTTTCAGACCATATTTTCTCCAGTAGAACACATCAGTAGGTGTCTTAACAGAACATGAATTAGATACAATTTTGGTACATAAGTAAATTTGTGGCCTCATTCTGCTACAAGAAGTTGATATTCCTTGGAACAAACCCAAAATTATTCATAGGAAACAAATGTTTGTGTTTGCATATATTCTAAGATGCTCTTATTTTGCAAGTACTGGTTATGGTATNTGGGAAATTGGAAAATTTTTTGGCTTATTTTGAGAATTGACCCCTCATAATATCGCCTCTTTTTGTAATCGCTTTCTTAGGTGGATCATGTTTATGCTGGACCTTTATAAACTATTTTTGTGGTAAAATTATATCGACCAGAGGACTCATTTTTTTTAGCATCGCATTCATCCTGTGTGCACCTATAGTAGCTTCGAGAACCTTGGGGACTCTTCACTTGTTTCTGACCATATTTTCTCCAGTAGCACCCATCAGTAGGTGTCTTAACAGAACATGAATTAGATACAATTTTGGTACATAAGTAAATTTGTGGCCTCATTCTGCTACAAGAAGTTGATATTCCTTGGAACAAACCCAAAATTATTCATAGCAAACAAATGTTTGTGTTTGCATATATTCAAAGATGCTCTTATTTTGCAAGTACTGGTTATGGTGTATCAGTGGTAAATTTGACCCATGTATTTGTGAATGGGTCAATTTGGGATATATTTTTATCTCTAGTGGGTCAAATGATTAAAAACTACTGTAATATAGAAGCTAAAAAAGAAAACGGGTAGGCTGTCGCCTCCTAAACCATTTTATTCAAAAAGCTGTATTAGTCTTGACATTACAAAATTACGTAATCACATTT
Organism: Artemisia annua; assembly: GCA_014162995.1. Taxonomy (NCBI): domain Eukaryota; kingdom Viridiplantae; phylum Streptophyta; class Magnoliopsida; order Asterales; family Asteraceae; genus Artemisia; species Artemisia annua. The sequence goes on from LBNU01019231.1 coordinate 9,922, forward strand.
GACAGGCTATAGTATGTTTTATAACATGGGTAAAAAATTGGACAAAACATATTTTCATGTCAACCCGACCCATACAAGAAAATTACCCATGTTGACCCATTACCCAACCCACCCAATTAATATGTCCATTTTCCCATCTTTTATTAACAAGTAATAAGATTACAAGCTTGATAAACTTCCCGTCTATAACTACTCATTCATTTTTTTTTCTTTACCATTGCTTTCCGAAGTGAATAAATCAATCTCGCTGACCAGTTCTATAGTAGTACTTTTGCATTTCGGAAATAACAGCGTGCCTTACCTTTTTGGGATGTTAGGAAGTAAAGATCCGATTTTCTTCAAAGAGATATCTATCATACCCATTTTCTTTTTTGATAACAACCCAAGCACATAAAAATTACTTCTAATCTTTCTGCTTGCACACCAACCATGTTGTCCAAACCAATGAACAGGACATCATTAAGCATCAAAAGCTTTTTCACTAACTCACTAGGCAGACAACGAAAACTGGCAATACCTGGTCAAACTTTACACAGCCAACTTCGTGTAACCAAGGACATGCCAAAAATCACAACCCAAAGGCAATAAAAAAACAGCAGAGCATACAACAACTATTCTTGACAACTGATGACATTCTAAACCTCACAACTGAACACTCCATTCCTGCATAGAACTTTTGTCTAAGAAGATCAACCAACAATGCATTGAATGAAGCAACAGTCTTTAATCAAACTACTTTGAATCTCACAGTTACAATTGATAGCTTTAAGTTATCATCACTTGATCTCCTAGCATCTTGAGACAGTCTAAAGATTTCTTTCTTGCCAACATATATAGACTGTAGCACCAAGAACTTAAACCCTAAGAGCAGAAGTTACGCATGGCTGGTAGTCATGGCGCCAACCCTTCAACACCAGCCTATGGCACGACAACGAACCTGTGAGTGGTGCCATAGTCTGAGGTGGCAGCACTTTTGCCCATGGCACACGACCCATAGCACCATGGGTACCTTGTGCTATGAAAAACATCATCTAAAAATGTGGCGCGATACACCTTCCGATATCTATGGTTGGCAGCACTTTTACCCATGGCACCATGGGTACTGAAGATGTTGTTCCGATATCACACGATATACCTTCCGATATCCAAGAAGAAATCCTGCAAAGGCTTCCAGTCAAATCACTCGTTCAATTCAGATGTGTTTCGAAACAATGGAAGTCTCTCATCGATAGCTCTAAGTTCATCAAAGATCACAGCTCATACCATCATCGTCTACTTGCACGGCACAATTTAGAAAGTGACAGTGGCCTTGAATGTGAATGTTTTTCGATTATCGATAATGATAATAATGATGTTTTCGCCAAACAGAAATCTTCCTTAACCCTCCCGCTGCTCCTTAGTTCATTTAAGTATATAAACATGTGCACTTCTGTTAATGGGTTTTTATGTTTTATGGGTACTCTATATGATCCATTAAAAACACCTTTTGCTGTTTCTTGGAATCCTACTGTTGCAAAATTTGTTTCCATTAACATCCCCGAAAGATTTTGGTGGTCAAATGTTCATATTGGATTTGGAGTTTGTCCTGATACTCTTGACCCTATGCTTGTTACGATTACCACTCCAAGGACTGTTAATCGCAAAAATTGGTGGAATGCTGACATTTTTACGTTAAGTACGCGTGCTTAGGAACGTGTATATACGTGATATGAGCCTGGTTGTAACTGTTATTTGATGGAGGATCATGTTAGTATTAATAGGCGTATTTATTGGCGGGCGTATTATGCAAATAGTCGTGGAGGATCTGACACTAATGTTATCATTTCCTTTGATTGGAAAATCCGGAAGTTTGGTAAAGTGCGTCTTCCGGATAGGTTATTATTCACACGTAAATGGAGAGTGGCGGAAGTGAATGTCTCCTGTGGGGTGATTGAGTATGATAGTGATGGTGGTTGTGGTGTGTGGACGATGGAGTTTGTTACTAAATCATTTACTAAGATGTTCACTGTTAAGATATCGGATAACTTGTTTAATAAAGGAGTATTGGAGTTTAGGAAGAATGGTGACAATAAGTCCAGACTTGAAGCTTAAGAACCCTCCTCAGGACACATCAATGGTATTGGGATTAGTGGAAATTTGGTACATCAAATATGGGGATCATTCCTTGACGATGATGTTGGAAGGAATAACTATCAAAGTGGTTTAGATTAGTTTAGGTTATTAAAATGATATATAAACATTGATGCTTGTGTTATCTTTCAAATCGAAGTTTTTAGTATTAATGAACAGTAAGTTTTGTTGACAGTATCATGGATGTGTTTATTTATTTCGCTTTTAATGAAAATTATGTTAGCTAAAGGATGACCCATTGGGTACAATCCATCAGCGTGATGGACGAAAAAGTAGATATTGCATTAGTAACCTTGTATTGATTATAATGTGTTTATTCTCGTTATACACAATTACTCATGCAGTTGACATGCATCCCTCATTTGAAACTTTTGAAACATTAATTAGGTTTTTTGGCCTAAAAATGTTGGTTCTTGGTGGCTCCCTTGAAGTTGATTCTAAGAGGGAAAAGGTACTGGAACTTAGACATTGGAATATACGTGCAAAAACAAACCCAAATTTATGCATTGAACACAAACGTTTGTGTATGCAAATATTTTAACATGCTCTTCTTATTGCAACTACTGGTTATCGTATAGCAGCGGTAACGTTGACCCACTTACTTGTGAATGGGTCAATTTGGGGTATGTTTGTATCTCTAGTGGGTCAAATGGTCAGAAACTAAAAAACTAGCAAAAAGGAAAATAGGTCGAGTGTCACCCAAGTGTAGTTTTTCCCTAAAACTCAAAAACAGTTTTTTCCAATAAGTTAGATTAGTCTTGAAATAACATAATTACGTAATCATACATGACAGGCTAGTATGTTTTTTAAAATGAGTAAAAAAAATGGACAAAATTAACTTGTTTTCATGTCAACCCAACCCATAAAAGAGAATCATCCATTTTGACCCATTACCCATCCCACCCAACATGTCAAAGAAAGTCCATGATTTCACTGTGTTGCTGGCACTTCTTAGCAAGAGAGGCTTTTTAATTTTAACTTTTTTATGGCGGTAAACATTTGAATAATGGACTTCTTCTTCAAAAGTTTAAAAAAGCCAAAAAGATACAAGAATCATATATCCATACAGCCAACTAAACAGAATCAAAACTACGTGGCCAAAAACCAAAAACTACTAGGCCAACTAAACATAGAATTAACAACAAATAAAACTATATAATCTTTAATGAAGTTGTAGCAGGGGAGACATGATCACATGAATCTTTAATGGAAAAAACCAACACAACTTGAAACTTCAAAAGAGCTAGACCTCTTGCAGTGAAAAAAAATTGTGCACTTATTCCTTCCATTAGACCATGATATCACGCATTATATCATTTTTTTGTTTTGTAAGGGCGAATGGTCGCTGCAAATAACTTGAATAAAACTTTCATAACTACCCATCTCATTTTGTGACATCTTCTGGTAGGCTTTACAAGAACTCGAACTGAAGACTGAAGTATTTATCCTCACACAAGTCGTCGACTAGATTACACTGAGGAATGGAAGGTCATCTCCAACTACATCCATGCATTTGTTTAACCCTTTTCTTTTATTCGGAGTTTGCGAGACACGGCCAACTCGAGAAATAGTCTTACTTAATTTTTCGATATCTTAAAAACTAAGCCCAGTGGCCCAAATTTAGTATCCTTTTAAATACACACAAACACGCCTTTCGATAACCTACTCCCTGCGGCAATATATATTAACAAAAACCCCAACATTCAAATCCTAACTAACGATTTTGAAAAAAAAAAAAAAAATGTCTCACAACATACCTTTTGATATCCAAATAGGTATCATGCAAAGGCTTCCAGTCGTATCACTCGTTCGATTTCGTTCTGTTTCGAAACAATGGAAGTCTCTTATCGAAAACTCTGAATTCATCAACGATCACACCTGTATTAATCGCAACCGATCTCAGCATCATTTACTTGTACGGCATGGGTTAAATTGTGAACAATACACTTCCATTATTGATAACGATACCTTCCCCAGCCAGAAATCTTCCTTGACCGTCCCGCCACCCATTAGTTCACTAGATTCCTTTCATCTTTCAGTTCTAGTCAATTCTGTTAATGGGTTGTCATGTTTTTACGGTTCTTGCAAATATTTAGGTAAGCTCACAAATATGGCTGTTCTTTGGAATCCTATCATTAGGAAATATGTTGGTATTGCTATCCCCTCTGTTAATGAAGATCATATTGTTATTGGTTTTGGATTTTGTCGTGATACTAGTGACCCTATGCTTGTTAATTATAAGGTTAATAGATATGATAATAGGAGTGAGGTCATGGTTTTTACGTTAAGTTCACGAGTCTGGAAAAGTGTATATAACGTTCCGCCTATAGACTCATTTTATTTGGGTTGGAATCAGGTTTGTATTAAAGGGTGTATTTATTGGAGGGCCAAAGATCGTAGTAGTAGAGAAGATGGTGAGACTAATAATGTTGTCGTTTCCTTTGATTTCGAAAGTGAGAAGTTTGGCCAACTGCATCTTCCACAATGCTTATTACAAACAAATCATTGGAAAGTGGCGGAGGTGAATGAATCACTTGGGGTGCTTGTGGCTGAATATGATTATAATGATAAAGAAAACGTTTATGTTATGTGGATGATGGAGTTTGTTACAAAATCATTTACTAAGATGTTCACTGTTAAGTTACGGGTTCCACCGTTGTATGGAGTATTTAGAGTATTGGGATTTAGGAAGAATGGTGAATTTATAATAGTAGTGGATGATGGTAGAAAAAAGTCCAGACTTGAAGCTTATGAACCCTCATCAGGACGTAGCAACCGTATTTGGATTGATGGAAAGTCTTATGAGCAACGTGTGAATTTGTACATGGAAACGCTACTTTTACTTGATCAGACAAGTTCTATCATTCCTTGATGATGATGTTGGAAGGTATAACTATCAAAGTGGTTTAGATTAGTTTAGGTTATTAAAATGATATATAAATGCGTTATATAAACATTGAAGCTTGTGTTATCTTTGAGATCGATATTTTAAGTATTAATGATGATGAATCTCACATATTTTTGAAAGTTATAAACGAATATTATGTTGATAGATGCAGTTTTCTTCATAAAGTCTAGTCTGATTCAATTTTAAATTCTTATCCCTTTTCAAAATTGGAATTTCGTGATTCCATCTCTGTTCAAAATTTGCTTCACTCTTCTGTTATTCTGTTTTATTAAATTTGTTGTTATGTTGATCAATTCTGAAGTTTTTAATGAATGCAAAGGGTTTGATGCATGGTAATGAGTCATTGTGTGAGCGAACTTTTAATATTGTTCATTAATATCACTTTGGAGCTGTGAACCAATTTGTTGGAAATTAGCTAACTGTATCCGGACATCTGGTCCTACTGCCCCTCTTGCAGTCATGGTTTTTTGATTTTGGATGCTGAAATATAGTCCGGTGTCCGGTTAATGAGCCTTAAAAGATTTATACTGTTTTTAGTCCGCTATATGTGCCACACTTTATTATTCTTTAGGGCTACAGGTCAATAGGCTTCTGACTTTTTTTTGGCTTGGTCTTTGTCTGCAAATGTGCTTATTTGCAGATTTGTTAGCTATGGTCTTGCAGCTACAGGCTAGCAGGTTTGGCTTGCTAATAGGTTTAGGTTGGTTGGTATAGTAGTTGGAAGTTATTCTGTTGAGCATCATCTGATGAGATAAAAGCTCAGAAGATGGAGATTCGAGTGAAGATACACTTGGTGATATCACGAGTTTAACTCAAAGCATGTTTTCCTAGAGAAAATGATGAACACCAATTGTAATCTCATTTGGTTTATCTTGTAGTTTTCTTGAAGCTATATGTTTACTCTTGTGTAACCTGATATTGCTATTCGATAAATATATGGTCTCTAATATCCACCTAAATACTTTTGCGCACACATACAAAATTGCACTTCTAGTTTAGTGGCATGCATCAATGCGGCTTTCCCTTGTCCAAATTAAGCACATAAAAAATTAATTTTTAGATAACAACCCAAGCACGTAAAAATTAGTTACTTCCGTCTTCCATCTTTCAACCATGTTGTCCAAATCAATAGAAAGATCATTAAGCATCAAAAGGTTTTTACTGACTAATTAGGTAGCAACGAATGACAGTGGCAATATCAGGTCAATGGGAAAGCAAAGTATCTATCAAGGAGGAGTTAGTTTTTTTCCAAGGAAAAACTGTGTTATATTAATTGTCAAACTTTACACACCCAACTTCTTGTAACCATGGACATGCTGAAAGTCCCAACGAAAAGGCAATCAAAAATAGCAGACCGATAGACCATACAGCTCTTTTGACAACCAAACACTCCATTCTGCATAGGACTTTTGTCTAAACACATTCTGCTGCGGGTATATGCAACCCGTTCATATTACCACCAAATTTCACGCCTATATGCTTTAGAGACGAATAAAAATGCTTCTCTCAGTGATCGTTGGTGCTGCTCTAATGGTGTTTGGGGCTGGTTCATGGTCTTGAAGAATCAATCCAAGAGGTAGGTCTAAGTCTGATTTACAGCTTCTTATCTCTTATTTGCATGGGGTTGAGCTTCGTTATGGTGTTGAAGATGGGTTGTTATGGAATCTTGTCCAACATCATTCATTCTCCGTCAAGAAACTTGCGAGCCTCATTGATTCTAATATCCTTAAAGACCACTGTTTTGGCAGTAAATCGCATGCATGGAGCTCGTTGGTCCCAAAGAAAATTAATATTCATATTTGGCGTCTCGCTACTAACAGGCTCCCCCTTCTTCCTAAAATTCTTCGTTTAGGTATAAACGTTACTTCAGTTATGTGCCCTTTATGTAATGAAGTTCCCGAGTCCATCGAGCATATCATGGTTCATTGCCCGAAAGTTAATACAATTTGGATGAAATGCTTTAGATGGTGGGGTTTGAATCCCTCGTACAGGGATTTGTCTGTTAAGTCGCTCATTGACGGTATCTTTTGCGCTCATCTTCCGAAGATAGCTCAATCAGTTTTTCTTGGAGTTTGCTATTCGGCTTTCTGGGCTATATGGAGATGGAGGAATAACGTTTGGCANTCTAATATCCTTAAAGACCACTGTTTTGGCAGTAAATCGCATGCATGGAGCTCGTTGGTCCCAAAGAAAATTAATATTCATATTTGGCGTCTCGCTACTAACAGGCTCCCCCTTCTTCCTAAAATTCTTCATTTAGGTATAAACGTTACTTCAGTTATGTGCCCTTTATGTAATGAAGTTCCCGAATCCATCGAGCATATCATGGTTCATTGCCCGAAAGTTAATACAATTTGGATGAAATGCTTTAGATGGTGGGGTTTGAATCCCTCATACAGGGATTTGTCTGTTAAGTCGCTCATTGACGGTATCTTTTGCGCTCATCTTCCGAAGATAGCTCAATCAGTTTTTGTTGGAGTTTGCTATTCGGCTTTTTGGGCTACATGGAGATGGAGGAATAAGGTTTGGCATGCCCCTGTTGATGAAAAGGCCACGGAGTTAGGTGTTGACATCTTTGCCGCTATCCAATCGTGCTCTTTGTTGTGGATCACAAATCGAAATTCTAAGATTAATGTCAATTGGAAGACTTGGGTGTTGCATCCAATGCGGTCTTTCTCGGCTATTATTGGCACTTAAGTTTTTATATTGGTGTAGTCTTTCTTTTCTTTTTTTTCCTTTTCTTTTAGGTGTTTTTAGCCTCCTCCTTGGTGGCTGATGGTGTTTGTTGTTTTTTTGTCTTTTTGGGCGTTTTAATAAAATCTTTGCTCTTCAGAAAAAATAAAATAAAATAAAAAATAAAAAAAAAAAACCACCAAATTTCAGTTTCATTAACTCAAATGGAAGATCAACCAGCAATGCATCACCACTGCAGTAACTATGGCTTCTTGAAATTAATTTTTCATACTTCAACAACTTTGGCAACATCAAATGAAGCAAGAGTCCTAAATTCATCTATTTTGTATCTCGCAGTTTCAATTATTAGCTTTAAAATATCATCACTTGATCGATCTCCTATCATCTTGAAACAATCTTAGATTTCTTTCTTGCCAAACAGGGCTTGAGTGAAATTAATATATAGACTGTAACACCAAGAACAAGTCTCCGATCCTCAGAATACTTTTAATGCTCTTAGAACAGGGCTTGAGTGAAATTTCATGATCCCATGAGAGTACCCCAATTTGAAAATAAATGCCGAAACACCCTTATTAGAGTTAGTAGCAATACATAATACTCCCTAATCCTATAAACCTTTATATTTAACAAAAAAACACGGAAACTAGACTAATTACACCGAGACTTAGCCCAGTGGCCCAAATGTTGTATCCTTTTAAAAACGCACACAAACATGCACTTATGTAAAACCTTCTCCCTGCGGCAATAATAACAAAAACCCTAACTAACAATTTCAAACAGATGTCAGACAACATACCTTTTGATATTCAAACAGATATCCTGCAAAGGCTTCCGGTTGTATCACTCATTCGGTTCCGATCCGTTTCGAAACAATGGAAGTCTCTTATCGATAGTACTAAATTCATCATCGATCACACCCGCATTAATCGCAATGGATCTCAGCGTCATTTACTTGTACGTCACAAGTTAAATCGTCAGGACCCAGAATACACTTCCTTTATCGATGACGATACTTTCCCCAACCAGAAATCTTCTGTAACCCTCCCGCCACCTCTTAGTTTTATGAATGATAGCCTATTAGAAAAGCTCAATTCTGTTAATGGGTTGTTATGTTTTTACGGTTATAATACAGAATTGAAAACGAGGATGATTGTTCTTTGGAATCCTACCATTAGGAAAACTGTTGGTATTCCTATCCCGTCCAAAAATGAAAATGATGTTTTTGGTTTTGGATTTTGTCGGGATTCTATTGATCCTAAGCTTGTTAAGATTAAAGGTGGTAATATTAGGGGGGGAGTATCATATTGGGAGGGTGATGTTTTTACGTTAAGTTCACGTGTTTGGAAAACTGTATCTAAAGGCCGGCCTCCTACTGGCGCGTGTAGTTTGAAGCAGAATCATTTTTGTATTGATGGCTTTATTTATTGGGAGGCGTCTTATTATAGTAAGGATCAAGATGGTTTAGGTAAATACTCTAATGTTATCATTTCCTTTGATTTGAAAAGTGAGGAGTTTGGTCAAGTGTGTCTTCCGGATAGGTTATTACAATCAGATATGGCAGAGGTGAACGAGTCGCTTGGGGTGCTTGACTATAATTATGATTATGACGCTGAGGTAGAAGTTTGTGATGTGTGGATGATGGAGTTTGTTACTAAATCATTTGCTAAGATGTTCAGTGTTAAGGTACCCGGTCACTTGGTATTTAATGGAGTATTCTGGTTCAGGAAGAATGGTGAACTTATAATAGAAGTAGAGGAGGATGGTATAAAGAAGTCCAGACTTGAAGTTTATGAACCCTCATCAGGATGTATCAACGGTATTGGGATTAATGGAAAGTCTCGGAAGCAACGTGTGAGTTTGTACATGGAAACGCTACTTTTACTTAATGAGACAAGTTCTATCATTCCTTGATGATGATGTTGGAAGGTATAACTATCGAAGTGGTTTAGATTAGTTTAAGTTATAGTATATAAATGCGTAAAACTTATATATACATTGATGCTTGTGTTATCATTGATATCAATGTTTTCAGTATTAATATGATGATGAATCTCACATGTGAGAGTTATAAACGAATATTTGACAGATGTAGTTTTCTTTATAAATTCTAAAGTCTGATTCTGTTTTAATTCTTATCCCTTCTCAAAATTGGAACTTCCTGATTCCATCTTAATCAAGTCTGAAATTTCTAATGAATGCAAAGGGTTTGACGTAATGTGTCATTGTGTGAGCGAGCATTAACAAGATGATTGCTAACAGTTAAAGGTGATACTATATCACTTTGGAGCTCTAAACCTGTTTTTTTGGAATATAATTCTTTCAGTTGACAAATATTTGTTGGTCCCTTTTACTTGGTTAATGGTTAACTATCGAGTTAATCTAACCAAGTTACATGGCATAATGATGCAAAGATAAATAATAAAAACTTAAAAGATAAGAACCAAGATTTTCAACGTTTAACTCTTTATTAGAAATTAATCAAAAGAATTATACCCAAGTGTTTGCGGAACAACACTTGGGATTGAAATGACAAGTATGGTATGGTGTTACTCCTCACTAAACTTAAGCTATGCTTAAGTAGCAACAAAAGACCCACTAAGCTATCTTAGGGATGGTTGCTATTTGGAGAGATTAATTGATGACCCATTGGGTACAATCCATCAGCGTGATGGACGAAAAAGTAGATATTGCATTAGTAACCTTGTATTGATTATAATGTGTTTATTCTCGTTATACACAATTACTCATGCAGTTGACATGCATCCCTCATTTGAAACTTTTGAAACATTAATTAGGTTTTTTGGCCTAAAAATGTTGGTTCTTGGTGGCTCCCTTGAAGTTGATTCTAAGAGAGAAAAGGTACTGGAACTTAGACATTGGGATATACGTGCAAAAACAAACCCAAATTTATGCATTGAATACAAACGTTTGTGTTTGCATATATTTTAATAGGCTCTTTTTATTGCAACTACTGGTTACCATATAGCAGTGGTAACGTTGACCCACTTAATTGTGAACGGGTCAATTTGGAGTATGTTGTATCTCTAGTGGGTCAAATGGTCAGAAACTAGAAAACTAGCAAAAAGGAAAACAGGTCGAGTGTAGTTTTTCCCTAAAACTCATAAACAATTTTTTTCAAGAAGTTAGATTAGTCTTGAAATAACATAATTACGTAATCATACATGACAGGCTAGTATGTTTATTAGAATGAGCAAAAAAATGGGCAAACCATGTTTTCATGTCAATCCGACCCATAAAAGAGAATCATCCATTTTGACCCATTACCCATCCCACCCAACATGTCAAACAAAGTCCATGATTTCACTGTGTTCCTGGCACTTCTTAGCAAGAGAGGCTTTTTATTAACTTTTTTATGGCGATAAACATTTGAATAATGGACTTCTTCTTCAAAAGTTTAAAAAAGCCAAAAAGATACAAGAATCATATATCCATACAGCCAACTAAACAAAATCAAAACTATGTGGCCAAAAACCAAAAACTACTAGGCCAACTAAACATAGAATTAACAACAAATAAAACTATATAATCTTTAATGAAGTTGTAGCAGGGGAGACATGGTCACATGAATCTTTAATGGAAAAAACCAACACAACTTGAAACTTCAAAAGAGCTAGACCTCTTGCAGTGAAAAAAAATTGTGCACTTATTCCTTCCATTAGACCATGATATCACGCATTATATCATTTTTTGTTTTGTAAGGGCGAATGGTCGCTGCAAATAACTTGAATAAAACTTTCATAACTACCCATCTCATTTTGTGACATCTTCTGGTAGGCTTTACAAGAACTCGAACTGAAGACTGAAGTATTTATCCTCACACAAGTCGTCGACTAGATTACACTGAGGAATGGAAGGTCATCTCCAACTACATCCATGCATTTGTTTAACCCTTTTCTTTTATTCGGAGTTTGCGAGACACGGCCAACTCGAGAAATAGTCTTACTTAATTTTTCGACTAGATATGATAATAAGAGTGAGGTCATGGTTTTTACGTTAAGTTCACGAGTCTGGAAAAGTGTATCTAACGTTCCGCCTATAGACTCATTTTATTTGGGTTGGAATCAGGTTTGTATTAAAGGGTGTATTTATTGGAGGGCCAAAGATCGTAGTAGTAGAGAAGATGGTGAGACTAATAATGTTGTCGTTTCCTTTGATTTCGAAAGTGAGAAGTTTGGCCAACTGCATCTTCCACAATCCTTATTACAAACAAATCATTGGAAAGTGGCGGAGGTGAATGAATCACTTGGGGTGCTTGTGGCTGAATATGATTATAATGATAAAGAAAATGTTTATGTTATGTGGATGATGGAGTTTGTTACAAAATCATTTACTAAGATGTTCACTGTTAAGTTACGGGTTCCACCGTTGTATGGAGTATTTAGAGTATTGGGATTTAGGAAGAATGGTGAATTTATAATAGTAGTGGATGATGGTAGAAAAAAGTCCAGACTTGAAGCTTATGAACCCTCATCAGGACGTAGCAACCGTATTTGGATTGATGGAAAGTCTTATGAGCAACGTGTGAATTTGTACATGGAAACGCTACTTTTACTTGATCAGACAAGTTCTATCATTCCTTGATGATGATGTCGGAAGGTATAACTATCAAAGTGGTTTAGATTAGTTTAGGTTATTAAAATGATATATAAATGCGTTATATAAACATTGAAGCTTGTGTTATCTTTGAGATCGATATTTTAAGTATTAATGATGATGAATCTCACATATTTTTGAAAGTTATAAACGAATATTATGTTGATAGATGCAGTTTTCTTCATAAAGTCTAGTCTGATTCAGTTTTAAATTCTTATCCTTTTTCAAAATTAGAATTTCGTGATTCCATCTCAGTTCAAAATTTGCTTCACTCTTCTGTTATTCTGTTTTATTAAATTTGTTGTTATGTTGATCAATTCTGAAGTTTTTAATGAATGCAAAGGGTTTGATGCATGGTAATGAGTCATTGTGTGGGCGCACTTTTATTATTGTTCATTAATATCACTTTGGAGCTGTGAACCAATTTTTTGGAATCTAGCTAATTGTATCTGGACATCTGGTCCTACTGCCCCTCTTGGAATCATGGTTTGTGATTTTGGATGCTGAAATACGGTCTGGTGTCCGGTTTATGAGCCTTAAAAGATTTCTGTTGTTTTTAGTCCGCTATATGTGACACACACTTTATTATTCTTTAGGGCTACAGGTCAATAGGTTTCTGATTTTCTTTTGGCTTGGTCTTTGTCTGCAAATGTGCTTATTTGCAGATTTGTTAGCTATGGTCTTGCAGCTACAGGCTAGCAGGTTTGGCTAATAGGTTTAGGTTGGTTGGTAGTTGGAAGTTATTCTGTTGAGCATCATCTGATGAGATAAAAGCTCAGAAGATGGAGATTTGAGTGAAGATACACTTGGTGATATCACGAGTTTAACTCAAAGCATGTTTTCCTAGAGAAAATGATGAACACCAATTGTAATCTCATTTGGTTTATCTTGTAGTTTTCTTGAAGCTATATGTTTACTCTTGTGTAACCTGATATGGCTATTCGATAAATATATGGTCTCTAATATCCACCCAAATACTTTTACGCACACATACAAAGTTGCACTTCTAGTTTAGTGGCATGCATCAATGCGGCTTTCCCTTGTCCAAATTAAGCACATAAAAAATTAATTTTTAGATAACAACCCAAGCACGTAAAAATTAGTTACTTCCGTCTTCCATCTTTCAACCATGTTGTCCAAATCAATAGAAAGATCATTAAGCATCAAAAGGTTTTTACTGACTAATTAGGTAGCAACGAATGACAGTGGCAATATCAGGTCAATGGGAAAGCAAAGTATCTATTAAGGAGGAGTTAGTTTTTTTCCAAGGAAAAACTGTGTTATATTAATTGTCAAACTTTACACACCCAACTTCTTGTAACCATGGACATGCTGAAAGTCCCAACGAAAAGGCAATCAAAAATAGCAGACCGATAGACCATACAGCTCTTTTGACAACCAAACACTCCATTCTGCATAGGACTTTTGTCTAAACACATTCTGCTGCGGGTATATGCAACCCGTTCATATTACCACCAAATTTCACGCCTATATGCTTTAGAGACGAATAAAAATGCTTCTCTCAGTGATCGTTGGTGCTGCTCTAATGGTGTTTGGGCTGGTTCATGGTCTTGAAGAATCAATCCAAGAGGTGGTAGGTCTAAGTCTGATTTACAGCTTCTTATCTCTTATTTGCATGGGGTTGAGCTTCGTTATGGTGTTGAAGATGGGTTGTTATGGAATCTTGTCCAACATCATTCATTCTCCGTCAAGAAACTTGCGAGCCTCATTGATTCTAATATCCTTAAAGACCACTGTTTTGGCAGTAAATCGCATGCATGGAGCTCGTTGGTCCCAAAGAAAATTAATATTCATATTTGGCGTCTCGCTACTAACAGGCTCCCCCTTCTTCCTAAATTACATATAATCAAACATCTATTCATTCATATATCTCCGTCAAGAAAACTTGCGAGCTCATTGAGAAATGTCTATAGTTAATTAAGGTCATTGTAAAAGACCAAAGCTTGTTTGATTTGGGCCATGAAAAATTGCTTCGCATATTGCATACGTTTAAGGAGCACTCGGCTGTGAGTCCCAAAGAAAATTTAACGTAAAATCTCCATATTTTGGGCGTCTCCGTACTAACCCAGGGGGAACTCCCCCCTTAACTTGAAAAACTTCACTCACATTAATTTTCATTAAGGTATAAAACTTTGTAAAAATATTAAACGATTCACTTGGTTATCATCAGTTATGTGCCCGTTATCTTATGTATTTGATAGTAGTATAGAATTCCCTGAATTCCTTATCGAGCATGGGAAACATTGGTTCAATTCATGCCACGCGGTATATAAAGATTATATTATATCAATTTTATGGATGAAAATAGCTTTAACCGGTGGGGGTTTGAATCCCTCATACCAGGGATTGTCTGTTAAGTCGCTCCATTGAATGTATCGTTTGCGCCATCTCCGAAGGATAGCTCAATCAAGTTTTTGTTGGAGTTTGCTATTCGGCTTTTTGGGCTACATGGAGATGCGAGGAATAAGGTTTGGCATGCCCTGTTGATGAAACAGGCCACGGATTAGGTGTTGACATCTTTGCCGCTATCCAATCGTGCTCCTTTGTTGTGGATCACATCGAAATTCTAAGATAAATGTCAATTGGAAGACTTGGGTGTTGCATCCAATGCGGTCTTTCTCGGCATTATTGGCACTTAAGTTTTTATATTGGTGTAGTCTTTCTTTTCTTTTTTTTTTTTTTTTCCTTTTTCTTTTAGGTGTTTCTTAGCCTCCTCCTTGGTGGTTGATGGTGTTTGTTGTTGTTGTTGTTGTTTTTTTTTGTTTTTTTGTTTTTTTTTTTTTTTGTTTTTTTTTTTTTTTTTGTCTTTTTGGGCTTTTAATAAAATCTTTGCTCCTTCAAAAAAAAAAGAAAAAAAAAAAAAAAAAAAAAAAAAAAAAAAAAGAAGGCGA
>LBNU01019231.1:25356-54129 GCA_014162995.1 Artemisia annua
ATTCTTCTTCTAGGTATTAAACATCTCTCTCTTTTTTTTTTGCATATATATCCCTCCCAAAGTGAATAATTGCATATATATCCTTTGTACAAGTTTTTTATGCACATAATACAATGGTTTTTATGCATGCTTTGGATATATATGCAATTATGCATATTCGGAAGGATATATATGCAAAACCCCCAAAAGAGAAAAAACCACCAAATTTCAGTTTCATTAACTCAAATGGAAGATCAACCAGCAATGCATCACCACTGCAGTAACTATGACTTCTTGAAATTAATTTTTCATACTTCAACAACTTTGGCAACATCAAATGAAGCAACAGTCCTAAATTCAACTATTTTGTATCTCGCAGTTTCAATTATTAGCTTTAAAATATCATCACTTGATCGATCTCCTATCATCTTGAAACAATCTTAGATTTCTTTCTTGCCAAACAGGGCTTGAGTGAAATTAATATATCGACTGTAACACCAAGAACAAGTCTCCGATCCTCAGAATACTTTTAATGCTCTTAGAACAGGGCTTGAGTGAAATTTCATGATCCCATGAGAGTACCCCAATTTGAAAATAAATGCCGAAACACCCTTATTAGAGTTAGTAGCAATACATAATACTCCCTAATCCTATAAACCTTTATATTTAACAAAAAAACACGGAAACTAGACTAATTACACCGAGACTTAGCCCAGTGGCCCAAATGTTGTATCCTTTTAAAAACGCACACAAACATGCACTTATGTAACCTTCTCCCTGCGGCAATAATAAGAAAAACCCTAACTAACAATTTCAAACAGATGTCAGACAACATACCTTTTGATATTCAAACAGATATCCTGCAAAGGCTTCCGGTTGTATCACTCATTCGGTTCCTATCCGTTTCGAAACAATGGAAGTCTCTTATCGATAGTACTAAATTCATCATCGATCACACCCGCATTAATCGCAATGGATCTCAGCGTCATTTACTTGTACGTCACAAGTTAAATCGTCAGGACCCAGAATACACTTCCTTTATCGATGACGATACTTTCCCCAACCAGAAATCTTCCGTAACCCTCCCGCCACCTCTTAGTTTTATGAATGATAGCCTATTAGAAAAGCTCAGTTCTGTTAACGGGTTGTTATGTTTTTACGGTTTTAATACAGAATTAAGAACATGTATGATTGTTCTTTGGAATCCTACCATTAGGAAAACTGTTGGTATTCCTATCCCGTCCAAAAATGAAAATGATGTTTTTGGTTTTGGATTTTGTCGGGATTCTAGTGATCCTAAGCTTGTTAAGATTAAAGGTGGTACTATAATTTATAGGGGGGAGTATCATATTGGGAGGTTGATGTTTTTACGTTAAGTTCACGTGTTTTGAAAACTGTATCTAAAGGTCGGCCTCTTATTGGCGCGTGTCTTTTGCGTAAGAATGATCTTGTTTGTATTGATGGCTTTATTCATTGGGAGGCGTCTTATTATAATACTGATCAAGATGGTAAGTACTCTAAGTGTAATGTTATCATTTCCTTTGATTTGAAAAGTGAGGAGTTTGGTCGAATGTGTCTTCCGGATATGTTATTAGAATCACATATTATGAGTCGCTTGGGGTGCTTGACTATAATTATGATTATGACGCTGAGGTAGAAGTTTGTGATGTGTGGATGATGGAGTTTGTTACTAAATCATTTGCTAAGATGTTCTCTGTTAAGGTACCTGGTCAGTCGTTGGATTACGGAGTATTCTGGTTCAGGAAGAATGGTGATCTTATAGTAGAAGTATCGGAGGATGGTATAAAGAAGTCCAGACTTGTAGTTTATGAAACCTCATCAGGACGTATCAACGGTATTGGGATTAATGGAAAGTCTCGGAAGCAACGTGTGAGTTTGTACATGGAAACGCTACTTTTACTTAATGAGACAAGTTCTATCATTCCTTGATGATGATGTTGGAAGGTATAACTATCGAAGTGGTTTAGATTAGTTTAAGTTATTAAATGGTATATAAATGTGTAATACTTATATATACATTGATGCTTGCTATCATTGAGATCGATGTTTTCAGTATTAATATGATGATGAATCTCACATGTGAGAGTTATAAACAAATATTTTGAAAGCTGTAGTTTTCTTTATAAATTCTAAAGTCTGATTCTGTTTGAATTCTTATCCCTTCTCAAAATTGGAACTTCCTGATTCCATCTTAATTCATGTGTGATGTTATTTTTATTATGTTAATCTTGGTTAGTCAAGTCTGAAATTTCTAATGAATGCAAAGGGTTAGACGTAATGTGTCATTGCGCGAGCGAGCATTAACAAGATGATTGCAAATATTTAAAGGTGATACTATATCACTTTGGAGCTCTAAACCTGTTTTTTTGGAATATAATTCTTTCAGTTGACAAATATTGAATGTAGAAGCTATATGGTTTTTGTAGCAGACTTAAAGTAACTTTGTTTTATCCACTCCTACTGCCTGTTGGAGTCATGGTTTTATGATTCTGGATGCTGATCTATAGTCTGCTGTTCCAATTATATGCCTTAAGATATTTCTGCTGTTTTTGTCCCCCTATATGTACACTTTATTATTCTTTAGGCTAAGGTCAATAAGTTTTTGTTGGCTTGGTCTTTGTCAGCAAATGTGCTAATTTGCAGATATGTTAGCTATGGTTTTGTGGCTATAAGTTAGCTGGTTTGACAATAGGTTTACGTTGGTTGGTAGTAGGAAGTCACTCCATTGAGCATCATTTGATGAGATAAAAGCTCACAAGATAAATTTTAAGTTTGTATATAGTTAGAAGAAAAATGGTAACGAGACAATTATATAGAATACAAGTTTTACTTATACAATTATGAATACAAGTTTTACTTATACAATTATGAATCTGTTACATTTTTATTTTTATTTTTATTTTTATCTTTGGGAAAATTGTCTATAAATACATCTAACTTGCCACTTTTTCCTATTGTATGCATAAACTATCTAAATCTTCTTATTGTATCAATATTACGGCTGAGTTATGATGTGGCAATACTTAATCACCCTAATTACGGTATAATTAATAGAGTAAAAACCCGAAAATTGAAAAAATAGGAAAATTAAGATAATTTAAGAAAAAAAAAAAAAAAAAAAAAAAAAAAAAAAGTTCATGCATATAATAGGAAAAAGTGGCAAGTTAGATGTATTTTTAGATAATTTTTCCTTTATCTTTTTGTTATTTTAAAACTAGTTATAATACCCGTGCACGCACGGGGCATTTCCAGAAAAAATTAATTATATAGTATTATCGTTTAAAAACAGAAAATCTTATGTATATTTTAATAAGTTAGAGTATCAACATGCGCGAAAGTAAGAAAAATAGTTAGTAGAAATTGTAAATATAACCGTGGCATAGACCTTGTATTTGATTCTTGAGCGTGTCTCCTTATAATATTATTGGGCCCAAGGTTCTTTGATCACTTAGTTTACACATAAATCAAATTTATTTTAAAATTTTTGTTTACTATATGGATATATAAGAATTTACCCGTGAAAATTATGATATAAGTACAACTAATAAGTATGCATGTGTTTTTCATTATATATTAATATCAATTAATATTTTGTAAAAATTTTATTAGATGAAAGATTTAACTTTGTTTAGCTGACATAGATGTTAATGTTGAGGTTGATGTTGTTGTTTAACTTTAACTATGGATATCATGCTGTACAAAATAGGGGTGTCCATGGTACTGGAACCGTCCCGAAAGAACCGAGAACCGAAAATATGGAAAAAGTGGAACCAAGAACCATCCCAAGTTTTTCGGTATGGTACTCGGTTCCGGTACGGGAATTTCGGTTCTTTCCCACAAAACCCTAATTGTTTAAATAATTTATTTTTTTCATCGTTGATCATTTAAAAAGACATGCTAATAATGCTATAAAAATAAAAATACACACAAAAATACAAATACTCGTTTACTACATATTCGAGATAAACTTACGATAGTGATTTCGAAATAAACTTACTTTCATGTTGATGAATGATGATGATGATGATCTTTAAATTGATTAAAAGTTAGGGTTTTATTTTTATTATGTGTTTTTAAGTTTTAGATTTTTTATGTTACATCTTAATATTGATTACTATTTTTTTTCCTTAGGCTATACACATTACACAATGTCCCAAATAAACCCTATAAAATTTTATATTTTCAAAGTGTTCGGTTCTTTCGAGAAAGAACCGGAACCGGACGGTTCCAACCCGACCCGTCCCGAGAACCGAAATTTTGGAATTTTAGGAACCAGAAACCGTACCATGGTTTTAATATATGGTCCGGTTCCGGTACGGTTCCTAGGTTCTTTTGATTCCTCGGTTCTTTTGGACACCCCTAGTACAAAATGTGCGAGTTTAGTAGCACATAATAAGCGTTGATGGAGTTAAAATATATTCCGTAAAGTTTTTTAAAAATGTTTTTTCGGATATCCGTATATAAACTTTGAATAATAATTACATGATTCGTTATAAGTACAATCGCATATATTTATTTTCATATCACAGTAACTCTTACTTAGCATTTGATATTTATATTACCGTTAATGATAATTTAACTGTATTTAATATTCAAACCCGTGTACGTATAGATTAAACTTTTAAATAAGATAACATGAGTTTTTATTTATATTTAACGTACATAGTTAAAAGATATTTTAATAGATAAGTTTGAAACTAATATTTATTTTAAAAGTATTTAACGTATATTCTGTTACATTTTTATTTTTATTTTTATTTTTATCTTTTTGTTATTTTAAAATTGTCAATAGGCCTTTAAAATGTGGATAAAAATAAACATACCAATTTCTAAAAGGACCAATCATTTAAGAATATGTCTAACTTATTCACACGGTCATTTTATATGAGCAAAATACACCAAAGTGACGAAATTCAAAAGTTTAGAGTAACAACAGTGAAAACTTTTCTGTTCAGTGATAATGGACAAATTGGATACATTTTGAAGTGATTAGCCCTTTCTAAAATAACAATCGTTGATATGGCTATGTAACAAATGCAATCTTAAATTAATATGCTACGGTAAGATGTTGATTATCATGATGATCAATAAATATACTGTATTGTATCGGGTGAAAAAAACGAACTCACAACAACATGCAGCTCCATCTTACTAGTTCCTATAAAAAAATAAACATTATAATCAAGGTTCAACCAGTTATCTATATAAGACTGGTCACATCCTAACATAAATTTCTTAACTTTGTGAGTTGTGACACAGTCTAATTAAAATAGTTTCATCAAAATTCTAATAATTTTTGTAGACTAAAACATATCCAATAATATATATTTTACCTAAACGTCAAATAAAAATACGTTCTAACCCCCGCCGCAACGCAAGAGGCCGGATAACCTCCTCATTTAAATACTGTGAAAGTATGATCGTTAAAAAGATATTTATTACATACGTATTTTCAATTTATTGTCGACAATGTTGCATATAAGCTATGATTCTCAACATTGATAAACTACATAAGCTTTTTAACAAGACTTAATATGTGTTGGTGTGTCCAAAGTTAGTTATTATTGATAGATAAAAAAAAATTAAAATGTCACTGACAACTTTATACGACTAATTTTGAAAGTGGCATACAATTGGTTTGAATGACAATATTTAATAAAGAATCTGTAATAACTAATTTAAAAAGAAAACAAATAAAGAAAAGTGATAGGAAGTTTTGTTAAAAATCATGGGGCTTGTGGTCCACTGGGTGAAGCTTATTAAGTTAAGCGTGCCCGGGTGAGAGTAGTACCGGTTTGGGTGACCAACCGGGAAGTCCTCACCCGGGTGAGAGTAGTACCGGTTTGGGTGACCGACCGGGAAGTCCTCACTCGGGGACCACAAGCTCTAATGATATTAGGCAATGAAGAGGAGAGCCTGTGAGACATTAATTGCACATGTTCGAATCCGAGCCAGCCCCGGTTTTCATCCGACCGTTACTCCAGCGAGTAAACTTGTGTGGAGGCGGTACGGTTTCCGGGCGGAAGCCGTTTACATCCCCACTACTCCAGCGTGGGCCCGGTTCAGACAACATAGTCTGGGTATGTGGTGGATAAGGGCCTGCAAATATGGTGGGTGCGATTTTAAACCAAAAACTTGAAAGTCGCCTTAAAAAATGGAAGTTTTGTTAAAATAATTAAAGTGTTTTGAAGTATTCAACATGAAAGTTCGGTAGTAGAATAGAGACAAAATAAATAAAAGTGCTGCCATAATTAACATGTGACACACGAGGAATTATTGTGATGAATGATTAATTTATCTTACTTTTTTGCTTTTATAACATACACAATAGCACTAGTTGAATTTACCATTTGCTAGAAAGATACCCTTGAGGTTTTGTTACTCCATTTGTATCCTTTTATCCAAGGTTTTCAAGATCGGGATTTTAATCATGATCGTTTTCGTTTTTAAAAAATCATAATCGTAAGATAGGATCGAAATCCTAAGATCCTAATATAATATCATCTTCTGAATAGTCTTTGTAATACTATTCAAATCTACAAATTTTAGTATACCATAAACACGAAATTATATAAATGTTTCATGAAAATGTTGTCCTAAATTATGAATATAGAATGTTTAAGAAGATTAACATATTGTTTTTTAAATTCTATAAAACATAATCCATAACTTTGTAGTTTTTTAGTTTGAGGTTTGAAAAAACTAAGATCGGATTGAATTAGATCTTAAGAACATATGGTCAAAATCGGGATCTTATAAGATCTTAAGCTTGCTAAAATCCTACGTAGGATTCAGATCGTTTTTTCTTTCTAATATCGTAAAATCGTAAGATTCTATCGACTATGCTTTTATCTATTATAGAAACATTGGGCTACTTCATAGTCGCATATTGTGGATTTAATTATAGTTAAGCTCGTTCTCTAATTAATATGTTTTCGTAAGATAACAATAAACTTTTAGCGGGAAAACTATTACTACTTGTTAGCATGATAACTAGAATATATGTTTAACAAGCACATGCAATCTTTATCATACTCATTATTTTGCTCAGCTTAGGCCACTGGGTGTAGCTCGTCACAGCATCTCGCCAGTCCATCGTGGCACCTCATTGGAGCTCGCCACTGCACCGTGGTCCTTCAACTTCTCTCGCCACTTGGTGGTTCATCGTCTGCACGACGAAGGAAAACCTCTGACAAATTACCATTTGAGTGGGACCATGTAAAGGGATAAACGTTTTTTCTCTTCTTTATTCCATTTTTGATTTTTCAAGTGTGTGTGTTGTGTTTGTACACGCAATAACAAATGAAGAGGAAGAAGTGATTTTATTTTATTTTTTTTTTATTTTTGTTTTTGTTAAATTTGGGCTAAATGGAACTATGTACGCGGGCTTGTTTTAAGTCAAAGTTTTGTTTTTTTTTGTTTTTTTTGTTTTTAACTTCTTTTATACGGAGTGACAGTTAGAATTTGTAACTTTTTTTTATAAACAATGTTATTTGTATTATTTGAATAAATGAATTTTATGTTATTTGATAAATTGAATAAAGAAAATAAAGTTGTAAGTTGAAGTTAATTGTTAGTGGGGGGGGGGGTTAGTTTTGGAGGTTTGTTAAAGTGATGTGGCACTCCGTGGGCCTCAAATGACGAGGTGAAGGTGCTCACTGCACCCAGTGCTCTTATTAAAAGATTACAAAAAAAAGAAAAAATAATTTCTTAAAGTTAATATATATAATATAGAAATATCGAGTTGAAAGTTATACTAATCTTGGTTCCTTGATAAAGTATGAGAATGTGGCAACATATAATAAAAGGTTTCATATGCTCATTTAACTCTTGTTTTAAAAACTCAATGAGGGAACCTTGTATTCAAGTTAATGAAAAATTGATCAAAGTGAAGGAGGCAACAAGGTCCCAAAAAGATTTTTCAAGATTATGGCTACTTTGTTAACACAAGTGTTTTTTTTCTCCTCCTCCTCCTCTAATATACCAAAATCAAATACAATATGGTTGACCAATTTTCCTATCTAGCACATCATAACTTGATATAATGACATATAATTTACGAGTAAACTAATAAGGTTTTCTTTATTCAGGTTACTCCGAAAAACGAGTCTTTAACTCAGCAGTCTAACCGCATTTCCTCGTGACTATTTCTAAATTTTTTTAACAAACCCAAAACATATACCTAATGAGGTTTGAAACCTCATACCTCTTGTGATGATTTAGGCCGGGCACAGTAAGGAGGTTTAAGACTAGTCCCTCACTCGATCTCACTCGATCTAGACTAGTCCTAGCTATTACACCACCCTACAGAGGACGTGTCCCATATGAACAAAATGGCGAAGTTGGTCGCTTTTGCGATCGCCTTGTGTTGTATGTTTGTGTGGGTGTGGTTTTTTAAACGATTTTTTTTTGGTAGTGTCCTCGGTCTCCCTCTTATACTAAATTATCATGGATAAAAAAAAGCTAATGTGACAATAGAGATATCGGTCTCTTGATAGTCACTACTACACGCAGTCTTAACTTGGCATGCACTTTGTTGTCATTATTCAACATATGAAGTACTTAAACTACATATACTTACACTCCAAGGGCTCTAGTGTAAAGTACAACTCTAATTTGATTGGTTAATAAATATCCCACACTCATTTAATGATCTTATCATCGTCGGTTTGTTTTATTTGTTTGTTTGGTGACTTATTATTATATTAAGTTCAAAAAAAATAATAAAAAAAAACAATAATAATAACTATTATTATTATCAGTACCAAAATAATCATTCACCGCCGTGAATTCCGGTAGAAGACTGAATGCATCAACCATTGCTTGAACAAGGTTCGTTTTGTTGATCATAATATTTATATGTTTTGTGTGAAATTATAAATTTTAGTTTAGGAAAATGAGTGTTTGTATTAGCTTATATGACGGGCTTATGAGTTATGAGTTTGTGTAAATTTTGAAGCTCACTTTTTTCGGGCTTATGAGCTTATCAAAGTGAGCTTTTATGACTTATTTATTAAGGTCATAAGCCCAAAAAAATGGGCTTATGAGCTTTTTAAATTTTACATAAGCTCATAAGCTTGGTAAATAAGCCAAGACAAACAACCCCTTAGTGGTGACCAAAACAACTCCTTAGTGGTGCCTTGGGGAGGGGATGTTTGGCCAGGGGAGGTCTCAAGTTCGAGTCCCACCAGAGTAGCATGCGGGTCTTAGGGTCAACATACTGTCCAATTGGATGTTAATGCTGGACTTGAACCACTAACAATTAACAAGCCGTTCAATAATAATAATAATAATAATAAATAAAAAATAAATCAACTTTTGTGTTAGTTTCTTAAGCATATTCTCAGTTCAAGTCTTGACTAGTTTATGTTTTATCATAGGGGGACGAATGGACGAAATGGAAGAAGTACCACCAAAATCGTTCCACGACAAAATAAATGCATACAAGAACATGGTTTTCGAGGCCTATAAGAACAAACCTATATCATATTGGACTCTTTTACTTCTAAGTAGCTTAGGAATGCTTATCGCTTTCCCTACTTCTAGCCTTTTGTCACGTCTCTACTTTTCAAATGGTGGTCAAAGCAAATGGATCATTTCATGGGTGTCAGTTGCCGGGTGGCCTATCCCTCTTGTCATCCTACTCCCTATGTACTTTTTCACCAAAGCCTCCCCAACTCCTTTAACCTTAAAACTCGGTTTATCATATGTCGGTTTGGGTTTCCTAAGTGCTGCTGATAACCTCATGTATGCTTACGCCTACGCATATCTTCCTGCATCAACTGCCTCACTTTTAGCCTCTACGGTTCTTGTGTTTTCTGCAATTTTTGGGTATTTTATAGTGAAAAACAAGATTAATATTTCAACTATAAATGCCATTGTGGTCATCACAGCAGCTATGGTTATCATAGCATTGGACTCAGATTCTGATAGACCTTCATACGTGACAGATACACAATACGCCCTTGGATTTATGTGGGATGTATTAGGATCGGCTCTTCATGGTCTAATATTCGCTCTTTCTGAGCTTGTTTTCATAAAACTATTAGAAGGAAGGTCGTTTCATGTAGTCTTGGAACAACAAGTTGCAGTTTCCTTCTTTGCATTTGCGTTCACCACAATTGGGGTCGTGGTAAATAATGATTTTCAAGGGATGAGTTCTGAAGCGAAAAGTTTTATAGGTGGTGAAGGTGCTTATTACAATGTTATTATATGGGGTATTGTTACATTTCAGTTGGGTGTTTTGGGTTCGACTGCTGTGTTATATCTATCGTCTACTGTGCTAGCTGGTATTCTTAACTCAGTAAGGGTTCCTCTTACGAGCATTGCAGCAGTTATACTTATGCATGATCCTATGAGTGGTTTGAAGATCTTATCGCTTATTGTTACCTTTTGGGGGTTCATGTGCTATATATATGCTAGTTACCCTGTAACTCCTGTTTCTTCTTCAACTTCTATTTGCTAGTCTTTTGTATTTGCCCAATTTAAGTTTTTATTAGGGCTTAAGGCCTTTGGCCCTATGTAAGTGGTCATTATTTGACAAAATTTATAGGTAGTAAAGTGGCTACGTTTATTGTATATATAAATCAGATTAATTTATTATAGATTATTTTGATATAAAGAGAGATGATTGGATGTAAACTTTGTGATGTGCCTAAAAGTGTTAAGGTTATAAGGGTCTGCACTATTTGTTGTGAAGTACACATAAGACCAGTCCCAAACAGACTGATTCAGCCTGTAAAAGATTTAATCGGTTTAGGTCTGTGTGTCCATAGCTACTACAACTTCAAGTTAATTCTTGCCGATATCTTTGAGGGAATTGATCTGCTCTTCTCCCATAGCTGACATAATAGTCACCACAAGATCTTTTCCATTAGCGAACCCGTCTTTAATCTATACACAAAACAAACAATCAATGTAAAAAAAAGGACACTTTAAAGCAAAGGACAATATTCAATTCTGCACTAAGCCTGGTTTCATTGTGTTTTGCAAATCTTGTTTTAATACTGTGAAGAACAGAATTTTAACACCCAGAACGAAAATGTACGTCTTAATAGACTGTTTTGACTATTGACTATAATTTTGCTGCTGCAATAGTATGCAACCTCATAAATGAAAGAACTTAAAAGATTTTGGTAGTTAATAAAAGTTAATGACTGTATTACCTGAGTAAGCAGAGGTTCATCGGTGGGAAGCCTTAGATCATCTTTTGTGTTTCCACTTTCAGTCAAAAGACTCACCTGATATATGAAGGACCATAATAACTAATACAACAATCCTCAAAAAAATAATTTTGTGTTCATGTATTCACCATGTGTGATATATACATGCTTATTACACATCATGCAGTGAAACTTACAAAACCGTCTTCAGAAATGTCGATAAGCTGATAATCTGTACGAGTGACATGAGGGACCTGCATATCCATAAAAGTGTTATAACATAAAGTCTTAAAGAGACTTTGGCTAAAGGATCACCATTGATCAATATACACCACAAAGAACAAATGTAAAGAATTGAGAAAAGATAAGTGACAGCTGATGGAAGAGATTATCACATCACAGTTGTGGGAAGAAGGAACAATATCTTCAAGCTTCCGGCCGGTGAAAATGTCGATTCCCACAAAGTGGCACTTTGCATGTCCATGCTTGCCTGTTTTTGAGGTGGAGACCTCAACCACCTTACATGGTCTGTTCTTGATGACTATGTACGCGTTTTTACGAATGGTACCTGCTTGTTGTGGAAATGTTTTTGATGCACCCGCATCAGCCTTGGTCTCAAAGTGAACTTCTTCGTCCGACATCTTGTTTTCTGGTTTTGTTTTTCCAAAAGTTTTAGATGAAAACTAGAACTAAAGATGGGAAGCTGAGAAGATGATGGAGATGAGTAGCACCATTTTATTCGGTAGGAACAAGTGATTTAGTTCTACACGAATTTTGCTTCCTTTTCATCAATGCCCCGACTTCTTGGTGATAAAAATGAATCCTGATGAACGTGTGATTTTAATGAAGTTTACATGGATTGAGATGGTTTTCTAAGTGAATGTGTGATGATACAAATCGATATGAAATTCACAAACTGCCTTCCATATGTTGTCCTTGAGCCAGGAAGTGTGAGCCAGTCAACGTTGTTGGTTATCAACGCTTTGCAATAATATGAACTTTTCAAACTCCATTTAGACCAACAACATACATAACGTGTTAAAACGAAGTTAGGCGATACAAGAGCAACGTCTTGGACTAGTAAACATTTATCAATGCAATTCAGTTACTAATGTTTTTTCGTACCAAATTTCAAGTTCAGTTAGGTCACATTTATAAAAATTTACAACTACTAGTCACATCATAAACAAAATGGTAGGTAAAAATGTGAAACATTAGATGTTGCTTACTTTTATTTGTGTCACTCAAAGATTTCGAAGACGTAAAACTTTAATGAAGATGTAAACAATAGAAGAGATCCTGATGTTTCATTTCATGTTGGGCTTGGGCTTCATCAATAAGAGTTCTCAATAAGGTTATCACAAATGTTGTAAAGATTTACTCGTAAGTAATGATGTTTCTAATAGATTTATGACTTGGTGATCGATCTACTTAGTTTAAAAGAAATAGTTGATTCGTGATAGATGATCTACATGTTTACTAAATAAAGATAAATGAAACAAATCTTACAAGTATAAGAAAAGTCGAACATATTGATATTATGTAGCAAGGTTGCAAAAATTACGAATTGGTAGTCTTGATAGTCGGCGGTCGACCCTCTTGTAGCTTGTAATCGGTCTAGGCGGAACTAATCGGTAGTTAATTGGATTGGCATTTCCGACAAGTTTTGAGTATTTCCGGTAAGTTTTAGGTATTTTCGGTAATATTTTTTAAAAAAAAACATCTTGTAATAGATATAAACAACGACTATAAATTATTAAAACAACTTTACGGCGAGTTTTTGGTATTTCCAGCAAAATTTGGGGCAAGTTTGACCACCTTTGATCGCCACCGATCATGGTTGACCAATTTGTTTGACTGATTTACACAAGAATAGAGATCCTCTCAAGTTTATTTGAACATGACCCACATGTTGGCCAATGAGAATAAAGATAAACAAAAAGATAGCCCACTTTTATAAAAATCAAAAAACAACTATTTTAGTTCACTCTCACATTATTTGAAAACATGATCTATCATGTTGGTATAAACTTTAGAGGATCTTCATTCTTTACACAAATAAAACAGGTTGGAGGTCTTGTAAGGCCTAGGTAACGACTAATCGGTCTTGTAGGCTTTTTTTGCAACACTGTTAGTAGTTGATCGTTATTCATGTGAGTGTATGATAGATTTATAGTATATATTGTGTGAGATTATTATATATTTCTAATGAGTATGAGATGGTTAAAATGAAAAATAAGAAAATGTTATGGTCTAGTCTTCCTGGTAAATAAAAGTTTGTGAGATGAAATCTTGAACTTATATATAATGTCTAAATTTAAACAAATTAAGTGTGAGTTGTTGACCTTTTATACTAGTATAAATAAATGAAGTGGCCAAAACGAATTTGGGTCAAGGAAAAAATATGTCTCTATATAATATTAGACTATTGTTTTATGGGAGGTGATTTGTACACCACTTTTTTTTTCCATCCACCACTAAATCATGCATAGCAGTGTTGTACTGTGTGCATCACTGATGTAATTTAGTGGTGGATGGCTAAAAAAAATGATGTACAAATCACTTCCCTTGTTTTATGATGAATACGACTTTAGTAAATGATCATATTTTTACTCAAACATAAAAGTCTAAAGTGGTTGAGTGTGAGATCAAAGTTTAAAGACAATTATTGTGCTTACTCGTGACCCCACCCAACTAATGCATAATAATTTANTTTTTTTTTTGTTTTCTCTTTCTCAACAGAACATCACTACAGATTGTTCGACAGCAATTCGTTAAAAGGAACAAAACAAAATACAAAGTACAATCTTGAACTAAAGTTATGTTTAATTTTACTTTGGCTTATTGGATGATAATAACTTTAACCTTGTATGTTTGATGCACGAGATTATTAAAAGATTATATCTTTCGAAAATCTCAAGTGACGTCATATTCTAAACAAATCATCAATTACTAGTATATTATAAGAAACACAAACCTATTGTTTTCCTATTAATTAGTTAATACTACATCTATGATATCATAAGCAAATTTCCACTACTAAAACGAGCTTAATAAGATTTAAAGTCCTTCAATCACGTAAACATAGTTTGTAATCACATAAATCATGCAAACCACTAGCATTAGATAACAATAAATATATCAACTAGAGTTATTTTATTAACTATGCTTTTACACTTATATTTGTGCACTATTAAAATCCAAAAAAGGATTATTTATTTATTTTTAACAACAACCTTTAGAGTTGTTAACAACTGATTACTGAAAACTAAGCATAAAATATTCACTATGTCCAAACAAAATTATGAATAATCAACATGATTTTCTCAAACACAAATACAATGCACTCTTTTCATTAGTATTCAAAGCGAAAAGTGGAGAATTGGTTGGCATCTTTGTCTTAATATTAACAACAACCTTAAGGATTGTTGTTAGCATTTCTCTTTTTTTATATGAGTAAAAGAAATGTCAAAAGTCTCGACCTCTAAGCAGAAAATGGGGAATGGGAACAAAAGAAAAAAGGGATAATTGTTTCAAAATGTAACGAACTTGTCACGTTTTACAATGTTGTGTATGTTGCTTTTAATTTTACTAAATAATGCGAATAATTGCCTAATCAGTCTATTGTGTGCATTATTTAGTAAAATATAAAGCAACATACACAACATTGTAAAACGTGGCAAGTTCGTTACATTTTCAAACAATTATTCCCTTTGTGTTATTCTAATATAATAAAGGGAATAATTGTTTGAAAATGTAACGACCTTGATACGTTTTAAAATGTTGTGTATATTTTACTAAATAATGCACAAAATAGACTGATTAGGCAATTATTCGCATTATTTAGTAAAATTAAAAGCAACATGCACAACATTGTAAAACGTGACAAGTTCGTTACATTTTCAAACAATTATCCCAAGAAAAAAACACAAACTTTTTTTTTTTTAATTTATGTTATATAAAAGTCAAAAGTAGAATCTATACTCCATAATTAGACTTTGAAATATACTATATAAAAAGAGATAGAATGTTTCTTTTGTCAAAAGAAAAGATATATTTTCAATCTTCGCCATGAGTCCGTGACAAAAGAGTAAAATGTAACTAAAGGGCTATTTGTTTATATAATTTTGATTTATATGTAGTAAAGTTACTTTTTTTTAGCTTATTTTATAACCTATGAGCTTCTGATGCGCCGAAAAAACAAATTATATATAAAACATAGGCACACAAAAAATAAATTTATGAAGTATAAGCTAAAATTATACTCATATAAGCTCATAAACCTTTATACATTGCTTAAGCAACTCTAAATAAAGTCTATAATACCATCATATATTGTTTCTTATATATGGTCACGAGTCAATATCATTAAAAGGATCAGTGTGACACCATTATTTTTGTCAGATTATTTTAACGTTAATGACAAAGATTACGATATAATAATTATGTATTTTTGGTTGTTTTAAAACCTACAAAGTTATATATTGGCTCCACTTACATGATACTTTCTTTCATATCATTGATTCGTATTAGATGCACCTCCATTTAATTAACGCGTCAAATTTAAAGACATTTTTTAAGGTTACGTGTCAAACATGAATTAATTATAGGAAGTGTATTATTTTTGTGCAAATGAGTAGACAATAAAATCCCTATCATGGGTGTCATGATCATGTTCTAGTTGACCAATTATGTCAATTTGGAATCAAATTTTCGAAACTTTTTGTCATTTAAAACATAGCTTTCACGTTCATCACAACATTGATTAATCTCGGCCTACATAATAATGGGTTAGTTTTATTTTGTCTTAAGAATCAAATTCAGTCAAAATATCATTGATGAACACCATAATGGTAATACCTCTTATTGATATGATCATATGAATGGTTGAATGTTAATGTAGTTTCAATGCATTATGAGATAGGGAAACATTCGTACTAACAAAATAAACAAATAAATAAATAATGAATGACACCTTTTATTTTTTATTTATTTATTTATTTATTATTATTTTTTTTCGTACTAACAAAATAAATAATGTATATGCATCGTATATCAGATCCTCAATAATGAATAACTTCAAACATCATCTTTCGAAATGTATCATGCATTCGCTTATAACTTATTCGCTTGTGGTCATCGTTGCATGGATGTGAAATTTACTTAACAAGTGTCACCTATTTCGGATATAGCCTGTCAACAATATAATATCTTCATTTGTAACTTACGTTGTTAGCCAGAAACAGAACCTTTGATGCTTTTCTGTCTTTGAGATCGTTGAATATAGGCGATGGATGTGCTGATGTCATTGTTCGCCCAAGAAACACCAAAGAAAGCATGTCATATCAATAAGTCTTGTGACGCAACAGCTTTCAGCAAAATGAATGAATTTGAACCATGATCACGTGTACAATATTACTCTTTATATGCATTTGGACTACCAAAGCACTCCCGATCTGTACAATTAAGGCTTCCAAACATTCCCAGAAACCCGTTCTTTTCTTCGTGAAACCGATAAATTTTTTTCTAAAAAATTCACACACACACACTTTAAAGCGAAGGACAGTATTCAATTCGGCACTAAGCATGGTTTCATTGTGTTTCGCAAATCTTGTTTTAGTACTGTGAAGAACAGAAATTTAACACCTAGAATTGTAGTCATGTGATAAACGAAAATGTACTTCTTAATAGGCTGTTTTGACTTTTGATGACTATGACTATATTTTTGCTGCTGCAATAGTATGCAACCTTATAAATGAAAGAACTTGAAAGATTTCGGGTGTTAATAAAAGTTAATGACTGTATTACCTGAGTAAGCAGAGGTTCATCGGTGGGAAGCCTTAAATCATCTTTTGTGTTTCCGCTTTCAGTCAAAAGACTCACCTGATATATGATGAAGGACCATAATAACTAATACAGCAATCCTCAAAAAAATATTTGTGTTCGTATATTTACCATGTGTGATATATACATGGTCATGACACAACATGCAACGATACTTACAAAACCATCTTCGGAAATGTCAATAAGCTGATAATCTGTACGAGTGACATGAGGGACCTGCATATCCATAAAAGTGTTATAACATAAGGTCTTAGGAGACTTTGGCTAAAGGATCACTATTGATCAATATACACCACAAAGAACAAATGTCAAGAATTGAGAAAAGATAAGTGACAGCTAATGGAAGAGATTATCACATCACAATTGTGGGAAGAAGGAACAATATCTTCAAGCTTCCTGCCGGTGAAAATGTCGATCCCCACAAAGTGGCACTTGGCATGTCCATGCTTGCCTGTTTTTGAGGTGGAGACCTCAACCACCTTACATGGTCTGTTCTTGATGACTATGTACGCGTTTTTACGAATGGTACCTGCTTGTTGTGGAAATGTTTTTGATGCACCCGCATCAGCCTTGGTCTCAAAGTGAACTTCTTCGTCCGACATCTTGTTTTCTGGTTTTGTTTTTCCAAAAGTTTTAGATGAAAACTAGAACTAAAGATGGGAAGCTGAGAAGATGATGGAGATGAGTAGCACCATTTTATTCGGTAGGAACAAGTGATTTAGTTCTACACGAATTTTGCTTCCTTTTCATCAATGCCCCGACTTCTTGGTGATAAAAATGAATCCTGATGAACGTGTGATTTTAATGAAGTTTACATGGATTGAGATGGTTTTCTAAGTGAATGTGGTGTGATACAAATCGATATGAAATTCACAAACTGCCTTCCATATGTTGTCCTTGAGCCAGGAAGTGTGAGCCAGTCAACGTTGTTGGTTATCAACGCTTTGCAATAATATGAAATTTTCAAACTCCATTTAGACCAACAACATACATAAAGTGTTACAACGAAGTTAGGCGATACAGGAGCAACGTCTTGGACTAGTAAACATTTATCAATGCATTTCAGTTTCTAATGTTTTTCATACCAACTTTCGAGTTCAGTTAGGTCACATGTATAAAAGTTTACAACAACTAGTCACATCATAAACAAAATGGTAGGTAAAAATGTGAAACATTAGATGTTGCTTACTTGTATTTGTATCACTCAAAGATTTCGAAGACGCAAAACTTTAATGAAGGTAAACCATAGAAGAGATCCTTATGTTTCATTTCATGTTGGGCTTGGGCTTGGTCTTCATCAATAAGAGTTCAATAAGATTATCACAGGGTACTCCATTAATAACATTTATAATAGTTTATTACTTGGTGATCTACTAGTTTAAAAGAAACGAGGCATTATACAACCCGTGCGATGCACGGGCTGGTGATTGAATAATTAATTTTTTTTCGTAATGTTGGGGCAGACACTTATATAATGAACTGATAAATCCTTAAGATTTTAATTATATGTTGACCCGTGTGGTCATAATCATTATCATGTTGGCCCGTATAGTCATATATCATGTCGACCTGTGTGGTCATATTTAGCTTTGAAACAACTCGCCTTTCTTGACACCACAACTTTGTCAACAACATCAATGTAATTAATACGGATAATTTTACTTCAAAGTCTCAAAAGACAATTTACCAAAACACAACCCACTATGTTATTCATTTAACTTAATCTTTTATATAATAAAACAAAACCCCTATTGGGAATTTTTCATTTCAAAAAAATTGGAACCATACCTTATTTAGTAATAATTTTATTTAAAAAAAATTATTTTCTTATTAAGTAACATTTTATATTTATCCATAACACAAGTAGAAGATAAATACAAAAGATATAGATAAGATATTTAAAAAATATATATATATTTTCTTATTAGGTAACATTTTATACTTATCCACAACACAAGTAGAAGATAAATACAAAAAATATAGATAAGATGCAATTAACAATAGGATTAAAATTTTTAAATAATTATTTCAAAAAATTTAAAAAAAAAACCCCCGCGCGTGCGCGGGCATTATAACTAGTTTGAATATATGCACATATTATATAAATAACTACGAAATTACAATTCAATGAGCATTCCATCCATCTAGAGTAATTTTCTTCATAATAATGTATACAAATCATGTCCATGTTGACAAAAAAAATAACTACTCGTTTACATAATCAAATATTATATGACTAAGTTTATAATTTTACTATAACAAATCACGATACGATATGATATCCAATCTTCACATGATCAATATTATATGGATAGTTTGGATATCCAACTTATAAAACAACACAGCAAATTCCATATCAAAAAGGAACTACTATACGATCGATCTTTAAAAAAATTTACATGCAAGATATAAGATACCGTAACATTAATAATAACATACATGACAACAGGAATATTCAAACTAGTTCCAATGAAAAGATCATCAAAATGTGTATAAAATATAAATTAGCATAAGTAGTAACACTAAAAAACAATTCATAGATTGCAGACCCACCTGAGGAGGTAATGCTAAAATACGTTGTAAAAGGGACAGAAAACTTGAGAGATTGTTTAGCGACAACCATTACAACATATATTATCCATATAACGTACCAACAAACATTTTATCTAGGATGATGCAATGAAAGCGTTAAAGCGACTGCATATTCATCTTCATCTTGATTGGTTCTCGAGCTCTCCAATTTTCGTTTCTTATATGATCCGCATTCTCGATCTATCACCTTTTTCCAAAATCTGTGTAATACCAATACAACAAAAAAATATATATTAAGAAACTATATTGTTTAGCAACAACCATTACAACATATATACTCCATATAACGTAGCAGCAAACATGGCAAAAATATATATATATATATATATATTAAGAGTCTATATTGTTTAGCAACAACCATTACAACATATATACTCCATATAACCTAGTAGCAAACATTTTGTCCATATGCATCCAACTCACATTCCCATACAACTCTTTATATAATGGTTTAGTATGATTTGCTTGTAAGTTGTAACTCATGGGAGGCAAAGAGATGGAGGGTTTATAATCTTTTGGTTTTCTTATATTAATGCTTACACTAAAAGATATTGTGGACATTCAATTGAGCCCTTTCACGTTCCATAACCGGGGATGCATTGAAGAATCCAAATGTAAATTCGTGGGATTCATATATTTAAGATGTTGCATAAACTACCTTGTACCGTACTACCCTTTTGTGCACAATACACTTTCACATTAAATTAAGGGGTACAAGCTTTATATAGTATAGATGGTTGATTTGTGATGGATGATCTACAGGGTTTTACTAAATAAAGATAAATGAAACAAATCTTACAAGTAAAAGAAAAATCAAATATATTGATATTACGTAGCAAGGTTGCAAAAATCGCGAATTTATAGTTGGGCCGTCGACTTTCTTATAGCTTGTAATTGGTCCCGGCGAGAGTAATCGGTATTATTTTTATTGGCATTTCCGATAAGTTTTGGGTATTTCCGGCAAGATTTTCCTTTAGAAAAATCTTGTACGGTAATAGATATAAACTATAAGTTATTAAAACAATTTTACGGCAAGATTTTCCTTTAAAAAAATCTTGTACGGTAATAGATATAAACTATAAGTTATTAAAACAATTTTACGGCGAGTTTTGCATATTTCCGACAAGATTTACAGGTTTCCGGCAAGTTTGACCACCTTTGACCACAGTTGATCGATTTACACAAATAATAAAAGGTTAGTGGTCTTGTAGCGCCTAGATGACGATTAATCGACCTTGTAGGCCTTTTTTACAACATTGTTTTGTAGTGATTACTAACACAAATTTTGTAGTTGATCGTTATTCATGTGATGTAAGAGGTTGTTCAACCGAATAGTTTTGGATTCAACGAGTGTATGATAGATTTATAATGTATATTTTGTGTGAGATTATTATATATTTTTAATGAATATGAGATGGTTAAAATGAAAAATAAGAAAATGTTATGGTCCAGTCTTCTTGGTAAATAAAAGTTTGTAAGATGATATCTTGTATAATGTCTAAATTTAAACAAATTAACTGTGAGTTTTTAACCTTGTAGAAAAATGAAGTGGCCAAAACGAATTTGGGTCAAGGAAAAAATTATAATCTC
The DNA here is from genome assembly GCA_014162995.1 of Artemisia annua. NCBI lineage: Eukaryota > Viridiplantae > Streptophyta > Magnoliopsida > Asterales > Asteraceae > Artemisia > Artemisia annua. The sequence goes on from LBNU01019231.1 coordinate 46,545, forward strand.
TATATAATATTAAACTATTGTTTTAGGATGAATACGATTTTAGTAAATGATCATATTTTTGCTTGAATAAAAGTCTAGAGTGGTTGAGTGTGTGAGATCAAAGTTTAAAGACAATTATTGTGCTTATTCATGACCCCACCCAACTAAGAGTAAGGATCAAATGAGAAATATAAATAAAATGAGAAGAATGAGAAGAAACCACAACCACAAATATTAGATGCACTCACAAAAATAGATGCATCTCCCTATTATTTCTCTTACCTTATTTAAAATATGTGGCTACAATTTTTTCTCACTCTTCTCATTTCAATAATTCTTCTCACTAGATCCATACTCCCCAACTAATGCATAATAATTTAGTCAACATAGTAATATTTAATTTTGACTTCAGCTGATTAACATCACTACCGATTGTTCGACAGCAATTCGTTAAAAGGAACAAAACAAAATAGAATCGAGTTATTTTAGAAACCAAAGATTCCTCACATACCAAGGGACTCATCCCCACCATCCATCTTCCCTCCCTCTTTATTTGATCTAATGGTTGAGATTAAAAGCATTTTAATATTTCACCCATTTTTTATAATTTAAATATATCTTAAACCGTTAATCGTTAAGCGAAAATAATTACACCATCGCGACGAGCATTTAATTACCTTTCTATAGACATGCAATTTGATATACTTTCGAAAAAAGAAAAAAAATCATTTTTTTCACGTTTTTTTTCCTGGCCGAAAAAAATATCACATGTGATATTACATATCACATGTGATATGTAATATCACATGTGATATTACATATCACATGTGATATTAGTGTAATATCACATGTGATGTGTAATATCACATGTGATATTAGTGTAATATCACATGTGATATGTAGTATCACATGTGATATATCACATGTGATACTACATATCACATGTGATATGTAATATCACATGTGATATGTAATATCACATGTGATATTTTTTTCGGCCAGGAAAAAAAACGTGAAAAAAACGAAAAAAAAAAAATTGTCGAAAGTATATCAAATTGCCTGTCTATAGAAAGATAATTAAATGCTCGTCGTAACGGTATATTTTTTTTCGCTTAATGATTAACGGTTTGAAAGATATTAATATTTGAAAAAAAAGGATGAAAGTGGGTTTTTTAAATTGTTGGGATTAATCTCATCCATTAGATCAAATAAAGATGGAGGGAAGATGGATGGTGGAGATTAGTCCCTTTGTATGTAAATAAAGTTTTGTCCTCAAATGATCTTAACTCAACAAAATACAAAGTACGTACAATCTTGAACTAAAGTTATGTTTAATTTCACTTTGGCTTATTGGATGATAATAACTCAACCTTGTATTTTTGATGCACGAGATTATTAAAAGATTACTAGCAGGGTATCTGCGCGTTGCGGCGGCGGGTACCTTGAAATAAAATTTTTCGGTGAATCATGTATTTTAGTTTATTATGTGCTTTTTGACAATAAATTTACGGATATCAAAAATTTCATTTAGCTCGTGTCCGTTCGGGTTCGAGCCCGTTGGCTCGTGTCCGTTCAGGCTCGAACCCGTTTGGCTCGCGCCCGTTCGGGCTCGAGCCCATTTGTCCCGTTGCCCGTTCGGGCTTGAATATTTGTATAATGTGCTTTATTATTTGTATTAGTGACATTTGTATATTTGCTGCGACCTTAAAAAGTTATGCGGCAAAGAAATCACAAGCAATGGATGAGGCGGTGAAGAAAAAACGTGCAAAGGATGAGTTGGCCGAAAAGTTGATGACTACACAACTCGCTAATGCTGAAGAAAAGGCTATGATTCGGGCGCTGATGTTCTATAACGAGCCGCACGATCACATAACCAATCCGGTTATGCGAGAAATCACTCTTGCCAAGAAACGTCAATACGCGGAGAAATATGGATGGCCTATCGATTTTTAGATTTAATTATGTATTTTTTTTCAAGTGTTATGTAATTTCTTTGAATTATTAATAAAATTTAATGTTTTTGTTTAATTTGTTTAATATAATTAAGAATAAAATAAATAAAATAATATAATTTGAATTTTTTTGGCATCACCATTGCCACTAAAAAATGAAGGAAAGTCATGGTGAATTATGAAATGTGTTGGTCACATTTGATTGGTTAAAAATATGTTGGCCACATTTTTTTTGCATCACCATTGCCACCCCTAAGTAGTATTGGTGGTTGTACTTATAGCTTTAAAAGTTGTATTGCTTAATTTTAATTATTTCTATTAATAGTAAGTCTTTCTCCATTATAAGATAGTTAGATATCTTCTGAAAATCTTAAGTGGCGTCTTATTCTAAACAAATCATCAATTACGAGGATATACTGTACAAGTATTTTAAGCATTAGGTCCATGATTAGGTCCCTTTATTAGGCCTATCAAACATTTTCCTTATAAGAAACACAAACCTATTGTTTTCCTATTAATTAGTTAATACTACATCTATGATATCATAAGCAAATTTCCACTACTAAAACGAGCTTAATAAGATTTAAAGTCCTTCAATCACGTAAACATAGTTTGTAATCCACATAAATCATGCAAACCACTAGCATTAGATAACAATAACTATATCAACTAGAGTTATTTTATTAACTATGCTTTTATACTTATATTTGTGCACTACAAAATCCAAAAAATAAAGTTTATTTATTTATTTATTTTTAACAACAGCTTTTAGAGTTGTTAACAACTGATTTCTGGAAACTAAGCATAGAATATTCACTATGTCCAAACAAAATTATGAATAATCAACATGTTTTTCTCAAACACAAATACAATTTTTTCCATTAGTATTCAAAGCAAAAAGTGGAGAATTGGTTGGCATCTTTGTCTTAGTATTAGCAATTTTTTTTTTTATTATTTTTATTATTTTTTTTTAACAACAACCTAAATTGTTGTTAGCGTTTCTCTTTTATTATACAAGTAAAAGAAATGTCAAAAAGTCTCGACCTCTAAGCAGAAAATGCGGAATGGGAACAAAAGAAAAAAAAAATACAAACTTTTCTTTTTTTAATTTATGTTATATAAAAGTCAAAAGTAGAATCTATACTCCACAATTAGACTTTGAAATATATATATAAAAAGAGATATTATTATAATAGTAAGAATGTTTCTTTTGTTAAAAGAAAATTTATATTTTCAATCTTCGCCATGAGTCCGTGACAAAAGAGTAAAATGTAACTAAAGAGTTATTTGTGTTGTGTATATGATTTTGATTTATATGTAGTAAATTTATTATTTTTTAGCTTATTTTGTAACATATGAGCTTATGACGCGTCGGGAAAAAAAATTATATACTCCGTATTAAAGATAAGCATACAAAAAATAAATTTATGTGGTATAAGCTAAAATAATACTGATATATGCTCATAAACCTATATACATGCTTAAGCAACTATAAATAAAGTCTATAATACGATCATTGTTTCTTATATATGGTCACGAGTCAATATCATCAAAAGGATCAATGTGACACCATTCTTTTTGTCAGATTATTTTAACGTTAATGACAAAGATTAGGATATAATAATTATGTATTTTTGGTTGTTTTAAAACGTACAAAGTTATATATTGGCTCCACTTACATGATACTTTCTTTCATATCATTGATTCGTATTAGATGCACCTCCATTTAATTAACGCGTCAAATTTAAAGACATTTTTTAAGGTTACGTGTCAAACATGAATTAATTATGGGAAGTGTATTATTTTTGTGCAAATGAGTAGACAATAAAATCCCTATCATGGGTGTCATGATCATGTTCTAGTTGACCAATGATGTCAATTTAGAATCAAATTTTCGAAACTTTTGTCATTTAAAACATAGCTTTCACGTTCATCACAACATTGATTAATCTCGGCCTACATAATAATGGGTTAGTTTTATTTTGTCTTAAGAATCAAATTCAGTCAAAATACCATTGATGAACACCATAATGGTAATACCTCTTATTGATATGATCATATGAATGGTTGAATGTTAATTAGTTTCAATGCATTATGAGATAGGGAAACATTCGTACTAACAAAATAAATAAATAAATAAATAATGAATGACACCTTTTATTTTTTATTTATTTATTATTTTTTTTTTTCACACCAAAGCACAATTACCTAATACAACATGTAACATATGAGGTTGGATACTATGAAGGTGATCGTCCACGCGCCAACCTTATAGAGGGGAACCACTAGGGGTGTCCATGGTACTGGAACCGTCCCGAACCGGAACCGTCCCGTAAGAACCGAGAACCGAAAATATGGAAAAAGTGGAACCAAGAACCGTCCCAAGTTCTGCGGTACGGTACTCGGTTCCGGTACGGGAATTTCGGTACTTTCCCACAAGAACCGAAGTGTTTAAATAATTTTTTTTCATCGTTGATCATTCATAAAGACATGCTAATAATGCTATAAAAATACAAATACACACAAAAATACAAATACTCGTTTACTATATATTCGAGATAAACTTACGATAGTGATTTCGAGATAAACTTACTTTCATGTTGATGAATGATGATGATCTTTGAATTGATTTTTATTATGTGTTTTTAAGTTTTAGATTTTTTATGTTACAGCTTAATAATGATTAGGGTTTTTTTTTCCTTAAAAGGCTATACACATTACACAATGTCCCAAATAAACCCAATAAAATTTCATATTTTCAAAGTGTTCGGTTCTTTCGGGAAAGAACCGGAACCGGACGGTTCCGAACCGTACCGAGAACCGAAATTTTGGAATTTTAGGAACCAAGAACCGTACCATGGTTCTAATATACGGTCCGGTTCCGGTACGGTACCGGTACGGTTCCTCGGTTCTTTTGGTTCCTCGGTTCTTTTGGACACCCCTAGGAACCACCACCAAGCGTGGTGGTGGGTTATTTTGCACAATTTTGGTGGTATCACCGAACAAAATAAAAAAAAAGGTACAATTTGTGGGGCTCAAAACGGTAAATTAAAAAAAAAAAAAAAAAAAAAAAAAAAAAAAAAAAAAAACTACTCTTTTATTTGACCTTTACAATTTTATTTACCTATAAATACCCTCATAACCCATCATTTTTATGCATAACTTCAAACATCATCTTTCTCAAAATCTACAGAAACTCAAACAAAATATTTATTATATCTTATTATTCAAATGAATTCCAAAACATTTATGTTCACAAACTCATCGGAAGAAGAAGAAATTACTATTATGAACTTGTCTTTTAAAAAATAATAAAAAAAAAACTGCTGTTTATTAAGAATAAACAAAAGGTGAAAGTTCGTGAGATTTCAGAAACATCGTAAATAGTGAGGATCTGATATACGATGCATATACATTTCGAAAGAGGTTTAGAATGAGTCTAAAATTATTCACAAGTATATTTGAAGATGTAACTAATCAATGCGAATTTTTTCGTAATAATATTGATTGAACCGAAAGACGAGCCATTTCGGCATTGATGAAATACACTTCCGTAATTCGTCAATTAACATACGATACTGTTTCTAATGCCTTTGATGAATATTTTGCAAATTGGTTCAACAACTTCTCGTTATTCGATTGAGTATCTTTTATAACTCGGTTATCGAAATATATGGAGTAGAAGCCGATTTGATTGTCTGATAACTTGTAGCGTTTGTTCATGGGTTCGTACAAGGCGTCCTCATGTTGTGCTTCCTCCGGATGCCTTTTGGGAGATATTGTCTTCCCTTTGTATTTTCAAATCATATTATAAAATATGATGCATGTATACATCGTAATAAACATCTTTCATGTAGGATTGACTAATATAGCCCATTTTTTCTTGAGAACACCAAATGCTCATTCAACATCTTTCATTGCCGCTTCATGCATTCGCTTATAACTTATTCGCTTGTGGTTGGTATGTGCTTAAACACATACCTTTTCTTGACCAAATTGAGACCAAAAAGACCAAAAACCCGCTAATAAATGCCAAATATATGTGTTTTTGTGTTTTTATACGTGCAGGTAAGAAAATATGAGAAAACGACAAAAACCAAGACAAAATCACGAAAAACGAGCACGGGAATGGAAAGAGCAAATAATTTATAGCCGAGAAGCAAATCTGAGCTTAAAATATCAAAACAAGTCCCTAAAGATCACAAAGTTTCAAGAATAGTCCCGGGATAAAGTTTTCACAAAATTACAAATCTAGTCCCTAGAGTTTTAAAGATTGTCAAAAATGATCCCTTGGAAGGTATAAAATGAAGATTGAACAACAAAGGCCCTCCAAGCATTCACAAATTGTCAAAAGAGTCCTTGGATGATATGTTTGAGATATTGGCAGCTTTGGTCCTTACAAATTCAGGAAATGCAATTTTGGTCCTTGTGATCATTAAAATGCTACAACCGGATCCACTATAACAAAAACCAATTACATCCCTTAAACCCAATAATAAACTTACAACCCACTACACCCTTTTTATCCCCACTGGCCCAAGACAATGCAAGCCCACCAACACTTTACACAAACCCATACCCGGTCCACAAGTCAAACAATCATAAAAAAATTACACGCGCGTTTTACTGTGCACCCTTCTTCACCATTCACCCCTGCTAAATTACCCACCCCTGTATAAACCTCGTACCTTCTAGGCACGCAATCTAGAAGATGTCAGAGCTATCCAATCATTGCTTACGTGGCCAGATAAAGCAAGCTTAGTGGCTAGAAGGACCTGGAAACGCAAAATCAATGGCTGAGAATCAGTGGAACATGGAATTTTCTAGTGGGATATTGATCCAAGGGCCTCTATTCGCTTCTACAAGCTTCTTGCAACACATTCCACCGCCTTATACACCTATAAAAGGGACCCTGCTCCTCAGTTGTATTCGGGTAGAATTTTAGGATCAAGTTTATGTTCTTAGTTTAGTTTTTAATTCTGCTCTTAATATAGTGTAATCTGCTTTGAAATCAATAAAAGAGTTACTTGTTCTTTAATTTTTGCTTTAATCCGTTTATTGTTAATTTACTTTTCAAGTTAAAATTTTCTTTAAAAAGCACTTTAATTCCTGTCTTTCATAATCTTTTAAGTTCTTTAAAAGTTTTTAAGTAGCTTAAGTTTATTTACCTTTCATTATTATAAAAAAAAAAATAAAAAAAAAATAAAAAAAAATAAAATAATAAATAAAAGTAATAATAATAATCATAATAATAATAATAATACAGTAGCTTAAGTGGTACATAAGCTTCTATAAGCTCCTTCTCCACTCTGACAAGCTCATTTAAGCTAATCCATAGCTTTTGTGAGTATTATCTCCATCCAGTAGCATAAGCCCCTTTTATAGCACCTATCAAGTAAGTTTTCTCTTTTTGCATCTTCTTCGTCTTTAGAAGATTTACTGCTATTATTGTTTATTATCACCTAGTAGTGCTTATTGAAGAAGTTTATGTGCTTATAGTTAGCTGTTGCATGCTATAGTTCAAAGTTGCATACCTACTGCCCTTATTTAGTCTCACCTGCATATTAGTGTTCTTGATGATCTTTGCTTGTTTTTATTGGTTCACTAGCCTTTAATATAGTCTAGTTAACTGTTATGATCAGTAGGATGGTTCA
>LBNU01019232.1:0-23076 GCA_014162995.1 Artemisia annua
GAACTTGTAAAGAAAGGACTCTGAGGTACGCATCAGTGCCTCAATCCTAATATAAGGAGCGAAGGCTTCTTACTTTTGAGTAGAATTAATCAAACTTTCATGATTTTTCATAATTCTGCTCAAAAGAACAAGTATTCCCTCAAAATTTCAAAATTTCAAAACATAATGCAACATTTGAGGGGGAGTACTTGAAATACATCTTTGCTAAATCAATCAAATTGTTCTTGTTCCATTCTCCCCATAAGAGTCAAAAAGGCATATTTTAATCAAACATTTTCCAAAAATAACATTTGATATGCTATTTTTGAGGGGGAGAAAAGTTAAAAAGTGATCAAAATATGGTTGAAGCCATAGAATCTCATTGAGCTCGACTCAGATATCACCCCAGAATTGACGGTACAACAAATGTTAGTAATCGAAAGGACTTGTCCGATAAGGACTTGTCTGAATAGATTGTACCATTTTTCGAGAAACTCTTAGTAGATAAGTACCATGACGGGTCTAACTTCCTCTTTGAGGAATGTTAACAACATCAAGTTAGTTATTAGGGCTAGTTATCACCTAAAAGCTGATAATGGATCCCTTTAACTAAGCAACGTAAACGTGTCCCTCGGGTACAAGTCTACTAAGAGCAGATCAATTCTAAAAGTGCCCACTCTACCCTGCATGTGCAAATTTATCTTAAACAATATCGAGCACATGTGAAGGGGGAGTATTTCTGAAAAAGTAAAACTCTCGAGGTGTTAACCAAATGTGTTTTATATTCATAAAACACTTCGAGAGATTTTCAGCAAATGGTTTCATGGCGACATGGAGTTATAAGGTGATTAAGGATAGGAAAATGTCCTATGATCCGCCAGAGCCGGAGGGATCTACCCAAGGACAACTCCCATAGTCTAGAAATAGAAGTCCTTAGGTATGATACAAAAGAAGGGGTATGAATGAAAGGGAAAGAAGGGGTTGAAGAATGAAAAAGAAATGAAAAGAAAAGGGTGAAAAGAAATGAGCCCTCCATATATTCAACCTTAGGGCAGACACCGGGTACACCTCATCTGCTACTGATTGTTACAAAAGTAACATCGGTATTGAAGATAAGACGTCATGGACCCAGTGACGCAATGCACTAAACCTTCTAGCCACTCAGGTATCTCTCAAAAGATACTTGTTTCATTCTCACGGGGAACCGGTATAATCTATCGACCTTCTCTTAGAGTTGGTTGATATTGAAACAGGAGACCCTGCCCCAATCTCCGCATAGGAAACCATAGGTGCACTAATCGAGTCTAGAGCCTCGAGATTCATCAAAGATCTCTTAGGAACACTTAGTTTTCTTACACTGGTTGTTCTACATCAATGGACACCAGTTGTAAATTATCGAGTCCTTCGCAGATCTTAGCAATCTGCCGAGAACGTTTATGAGAGGAATCACTTAGGTGTTTTCTCAATGATTGAACGGAAATCCTGCCAGGGTCAACATCAAACAGCCCTGACAGCAGGTCACTTCGGTAACTCCTTGTGGGTTACGCTTAGTGTGTTCGGTGACGTTCCATGTGCATTCTACAGTCGCGGGGTGATCTCCAGCGGCTCACCTAATCGTTGGTGTACGTATGTATGTCAGTGTTAGCCCTCTCGGGGGCATCCGATTAGGAACGGCCTTGGCAAGGATTAGAAGGAGTCTTCACACTATGCTGTTGACGAATTCTAACTCCAAACCTGTAAGTGCCGGACGGTCTACAGTCGTAGGGTGATCTCGTACGACTCACCTAATCGTTGGGGTACTCCGGTATTTTCTGAGTTAGCTCCTTCGGGGGCATCCGATTAGGAACGGCCATGGTGAGGGGCAGAAGGAGTAACCACATTGCGAGGGTGAAAAATTCTGTTTCTCACTTGTAAGTGCCGGTTGTTTATCACTAACCATTTTCTTGCAGGAACTTCACCATCAACACCTGATTCCACATGCTCATACTTACGTCAAAGACTTCCCGAAAAGTTCTAAGTTATACAAAGTCAAAGAAAGATCAAAGTTTCTCAAAGTTAATGAAAGATTCAACGTCAACGGAATCTACAAAGTCTTAAGACAAAGATCTTATTTAATGATCGGGAATAACTTGAGTACAAGTCATAGAAGTTCAAAGACGTATGAGCATGTTGGAATGGCGTACCATCAAGTTGAGTCGAAGGAGTGACCAAAGGCAGATTACCACATCATATGCATCACTTCAACAACAAGGAACAAGGATTGAAGAGCAAAGAATTTTTGTCTAATCTAACCGATTATGAGACGTCAAGCAATTACCAAAGTTCAAGATTAAGAAGATGACGTCACGCAACCACTCACCATTGATGACCGACCCTTAGGGGGAGATTGTTAGGAACACGTTTCACGTTATGAAAAGTGTCGGTCATTATATTTGTAATAGGTTGCTTATTAGACTTATTATGTTTACATTTTATCTCTTATGTTAAGTAAGTTTATGATGTAATGTCACATTGTATGGAAGTCCAAGGGCCAAGTATGTAATAGTGCTAGAATGACATGAATACCCTTGGACTCTCCTATATATACTACATGTAAGCCTAGGTTAAGGCTTGTTGGTTCTCATAGAAATATCAAGTTTATCATATCAATATTAAGAGTTCCTTCCATAGTTCTTGTCTCTTCTTCTTCTTCTTTCTTGGTTAATGATTATATGATTGTTATGTTACAACATGGTGACCTAACAAATCGTATATTTCAAACGGATCATCAGATTTTTGCTTAACGCCCTCTCCACTATGCTGCACCTTCGAAGCCGAGGCCGAACTATTCCCAAAAATGGTATCAGGCACCTCATCATCCTCAATGCCATTGTCGTTATCAGATTCTCCTTCATTAAGATGAGGATCTGCATGAACCGATTCATCCTCTGAATTGTAGACTCCTTCCTTATGAACCACGAATGACGGAGTCCATGTGAATAATTCTTTAGCTCGTACCATAAAAGCCTTACCTTTAACAATGATCTTAAAGGACTCCAAAATAGAAACAAGATGTTTCGTCTTGATACATAAACGTTTACGTCCAAACGAGTTGTCAGCATTGTCCTCCAATTCCAACATTTCACCCCATTTGTTTACTAATTCTAATAAAAGTTTCACGAGACCATGCCTTAAAGGGAACCCCTCTATATCTACCCACACAATCCGCTCATCACTATCAGCATCTTGAATAACATCAAACCAAGATTTAACCCCTATATGTTCCATCATGTTATTTTTAGTATCCTCTGTATCAAATTCTAACATCACCCACATACCTCCAAGATAAGTAATCTTGACATCTGAAAAACCTTCATCCAAAAGCAGAGAATAGAGGTTAGGAATAGATGAAAACTCTCTCACTTTCCCCATAACATATTTCGACAGATCACGATCAACCAAGCATGAATCATCCAAAACTAACGCTGGTGAAGGGGAAATAGTTAACCCATTCAACCCAGCATAAGTCCCATTAACAATATTGGCATACGACCTAGCACGACTATTAGCATATTGGGAACCTGAGGAGTTGAAGAATTAATTCTCCGCCCCATTTTTAACATCAGGAGTCAAATGAGGTTTGATGGGTCTTTCAAATCGAACCTTATTTGCATATAGATGATATCGTCCTATCCAAATGGTACAAAGGTTTTCCACAAGTCGATCAACATTAAAGACCTTTATGAAGCGCACAAAAGCAAATCGCTTACCAACCTTGGATTTTTTGGATGGAATAAACACATCCACCACCGTGCCATACACGCTACATGCTTTCCATAGCTCACGGGAATTGACAGAATCGGGGAAATTAGTCACGAAAATCGAATGAGAGATCTTGCGCGTCTGATCTTCATTTGATTGGAAAGAATACCTGTGTGATGAATCCGCCATAGAAAAAAAGTAACACACGAGTTTGGATTGAAGGGAGGTCTAAAGGAAAACGAAAAATCCAATCTAATCAAACCCTAATTACTCGTTTAATCAAATCTAAACGAACCCATACCAATTAATTGATCAACGATAAAAATGTTCTACCTATGATGTCCCACTTTTGTTGTCCCGCCTTTGGTGTCCCACCACAAGGATGTACCACCTATGACGTCCCAACTATAGTGTCCCATCTATGATATTCCATTTGGATCGCCAAGAAAAGGAATGAATATTGATCAGGAATAGTGGTGGTGGCGTTTGATCCCGCCAGAAATTAGATCGGAAAATAGATCGGAAATTAGATCGGTGTGGGTGGATTGGTGGATTGAAGATGCATCGGAAATTAGATTGGGTGGGTGTTTGGGTTATTTCCCAACTCAAACCATGATCAATATTAAAATATTGACTTAACTTGGAGTTAAGATAAGCATTAACATATTCACAAGGAAGACGCATGATTAATACTAGGCTAACTAATTTATAAGCAATTGAATGTTTTCCTTAATATAAAGACAAATAAAAAATTTTAAAAATTGATAAGACAAAAAGGTAACAACTTCATACTAACAAATCTTTGTGTTGGAATGTTTGGAAATCCAATATCCAATATTTACGCATGATTCGTTAATTATTCATGAAGTTAAAAAAAAAAAAAAAAAAAAAGTTTAAATTTTCTTTTGTGTTAGTGTTTTATTGAATTGCTTTAAAAAAAATTGTTTTATTGAATATTCAAAACCTATTTAATAATAAGTAATCAGAATATTGATTTAAATGGCATGTGAAGTCAAAAAAGATCTTTAAAACATAGTAGTACTGTATTACATTAATATGTCAACAAGATATTGTTTTTGTAGTTATTAAATTCAAATAGCATTTACTAAATAACTAAATGTTTTACCTAAATCATACATATATTAATATCACCAAAAACTAATAAATTAACACTGAAATTAAATAAAATTTTGCATTTATTAGAAATCAAGAAAAAGTTGACCAAAAAGGTAAAAAAATAAAAAAGGAAAGAAAAAAGAAGTACAAACACAAATTATTATCCCATGTTTTAAAACTTTTAATTAAGAAAATGTTACGTGGCATAAGTATATTTAAAACATCAAAACACACACATTAATGTAAGAAATTACTCCATTACATCTGTTTATATATTTGAAACATCAGATTTTATGTGTTTATGTGTTTTTGCATGTTGTTGATATATCACATAAAAACGATCATTACAAGCAGCAAATAATGTGAGAGCTTTATTTTTCTATATATGTGTTTTTTAAGCTTGTATTATTTATCATATTTTGTGTTTGTGTGATTTTTTATTTTTTATTTTTTTATTTTTTTTTTTTTTTTATTTTTTATTTTTTTATTTTTTTTACATCTTGTACGTAAGTGTGCGATTTCTATGGAAAATTGTGGTTATTTGAGCAGATTATTACGATCTAAAGTGGTTTTTAAGCGAATTGTTTTGGTTATGATTATTTTGTTCTGATTTAGTTGAGGAAATGGAGAGAGATAAGAGGAAGAAATTGAAGTTTCCTTGCATTTTTGGAGGTAAAATTCTGTTTAATAAGTATGTATTTGTGATTGATAGTTACTATAGATCATTTATATGTTAAAATATTGAAGATGGATTTGAGTAGAAACAAAGATGAAACAATTGGGAAAGAAAGACTTGAAGAAAGTATTATTAATCATAGTTATGTTGTATTAAGGCTATTGAAAGTTGAAACACTCGATTGAATTACAGAAGTGACGTCTTAATTGACTCATAATTTGTATGAAATGGATGGTTTAACCTTTAACGTGACCGGTACGTTAAACATGCCACTCTAGCGAGGTCACATTAGTAACCCTAATTTGTGTCAATTATTCCATAGTAGAGTATTAGACCACCCTAATGTTTTCTATTTAAAAGAAATCTAGTTATGAGCATACCTATCTGGAATCTTGGAGTTAATGTTTATTGTGCTTGTTTCTTGTATGTTCTGCTATATTCAGATTGTCAAGTTAGCAAATTGAGTTTTAATATTACCATGATTTACATCAACAATTTTTTATGTTTAACTGGAATGGAGTAGAGGCATGATTAAGATTTACAGATTCGTTTCATTGTATTTTGAGTTAGTTATGATTTATGAAATAACACTGAACGGCATAGGTCCTCGTCTCTTGCCTAATGATTTGCTTTTAGATAACTACTTTGTTTTATAGTTCGCATACGGAAATTTAGGTTTTTGTTGATAGTTTTTGAGTTGAAGTATTCTGGTTAAGCTCATTTTCCTTTAAGGGGGGATATAATGTTGTAATATGTTTTTCGAGTTCAGCTATTGTTTGCGTATAAGTAATATGCATTTGAAACAATCTATAATTCCAGGGAATGAAGAAATGCTGAGACGTCAAAATGTCCAATCTTGGTCTCTCATAAATCCTACAATCAAGCAAAGTTTGGTGCGTTACATATCTTTTTTTTAGATTTTACCTCCTTGTTTGTGTATTGAATTTAATAAGCTTTATAACAATATGTTTGCATTTTATTTTCACTTGGTACTATTTATTGAGATCTACAAAAAGTGATCGGATATTCTAATTGCAGATCAAGTTTCAAGTTGGAAAAAGCACTTCTAAACAGCGTAATGAGAAAACAATGCTGAAGTCGTTGGCTAAAGGAATTTTAAATGACACCTCCGCCAAAAAACGGTCAACAAGTATGTTAGCCAAGCTGATGGGCAGAGATGGACTTTACTCTGCCCGACCTATCCACAAGCAAGAAATAAGGTTGTCAGACAGATCTAGTAAGATGATCACAATGGAGCAGCAGAATGTGTGTGAAGATCTAGAAGCATCACATCTTGCCAATCAAAGTCACTCATTGCAACCATGCACAAGAATGAAAATACACATAAATGAAATGATGATCATTCAGGAAGATGGCGAGGAACTGATTTCGGGGTCTAATAAAACTGAAAGTAATCGTCGCATGAACGACTCCAATTCCAATTTACTTCGCAAGCCTGATCCCTTATTCGCAAAACATCAGCATGATCAGAAAGATACCCCTTCAAGTTCTCTTTGCAATCACATAGCACTAAGGCCTAATGCTAGACATACAGTCAATCACAAATTCCAAAAAGAAGCGGAAGAAATACGATCATTTCATGATCCTTTGGCTCATCTCTCTAACAAGTCGTCTAGGAGAAAGCTAGCAAGGAAGTTGGTATTTGACTCTGACATTCCTCAACAAAATATTGTCGTTTTGAAGCCAAATGGCAATTGTGGGGATGGAATCTTGCACATGACTTCTAGAATTACTTTTGACCGGAATGACCGTCTCACACATTCATTATCTAACATGTCTGAACCGTCTTTATTTATGGAGGCGAAAAATAGAATGTTAGAAAGATTGCAAGCGGCTGGCACCAAGGAACATGTAGAAAAAGATGACAGAGAAGTTGGCTTGGTTGATGTCAAAAATGTGTTTGCCTCGCCTGCAGGATTGGGTATTTGTAGAAATGGTTTACTTCCATCTTCTCATAACAAAAATCATAAAATGAAAGTTTATCATGAAAATGATGCAGATGAGAAGGTAGTGGTATATACCGATCCCAGAAATGATATGGCGTCTAAGAAATTAAGATACAATAAAAGGTGTGAGTCCTCCAAACCTAGTGTTACCGCTAATAATGAATTTGGTAATTATTTGCCAAAAACTCATTTCCGTCAATTAGCTAAAATTTCGATTGAGAATAAGAGCACCGTTGAACGCCAGATGCCGATTTATGATATTGACAATGGCGTCTCCAATGAAGCATTTTCAGCTGATGCAGTAACTAGTTGTGAGATTCAAGAGTCTTCAGAATCTATGAGCAAGTTGAACCTGAAGCTTTCTAGTAGCATGGTAGAAGATATAAATTTCTCTGAGGCTGATGAACATAGTTCAAAATGTTTACAGGTTCTGTTACATTACTATCTAATTTATCAATTATGGTTGATTCAAATGAAAACTTGCTTAAGTTTATAATTTTTGACCCCCTTTGTTTTTTTATAGAAAAATATTGATCATAAAGAAATATCTTTGTAAATCGATCTTGCTGTTTACTTGTAGTTTAAGAATATCTATTTATGTTTCCTAAAGATAATAAATTAATAACAGTAAGAAGCATTCTTTATATCTCAAAAAGCTCATTGTTTCTTCATTACTGTTTTGAATTAGGTGTCTGGACTTGCATCAGAATATTCTGGAAGTGTACAGCAGATTGATCACAGCGATCAATCTTCACTTACAGATGTTCCTCCTTTAGAAGATGTATTATCCGATCCTGATTGCTTCGAGAAACTTGAGTCTCGACTTCAAGGTAACTATCAACTTATTTAGCTCCATAAACATTTTTGCTTTTAGCTTACTGGAAATAGTTGCCACTTCTCATCTTTATAGAAATTTCTACGTACATTAGTGCCTAATATAACTGATCATGAGTATATCATTATATGCTCAATGACGATTAGCACATGTAATCTAGTGAATATCAATTTAGGAAGTAAATTCAGTGACATGAAATATAGTGCAAAGAAGAGATGCAATATAAGGCAGTGAGAATGCATTTGGGGCTCATCGTGTTAAATAATAATAATAATTTGGATGCATTTCGGAGGAATTAGGTCCGTCGATTTTAAATACTTATTTTGTCAAAATTACGCACTTTCTACGAGTCGAAGTATATCAGTCTGCAGACATGTTTTCCATGTTTAAAATGCTACTAAGTACAACCGATTCAAATATACCAATAGAAATAATTGTTGATTCAAAACATTGGTATTATGATTACATAGATATTACAATTGTTCGTTCTTTTACCGTTATTACTCTGATTACACCAAATTCATAAGTATGCAATTTAGTCGATGTGGAAAAATGGCGGGCTGGGTAAGAAATTTGATAGGTTTAGGCCAAAATGAGTACTTTTTAAAGACGGGTCGAAACACGTTGGGTTGACCTACCAACACTTTTTGTCTAATATTTTTCTAAATATCTGATGTATAAAAAGTTAGTACTACTGTAATTTAAACAACATATATTAATTTGTCATGCTTGCCAAGATTATCTTCAAATGCTTCATATTTCAAACCCCCCAGTCCCCTCTAATCCATTTATGTTGATTTTTTTTTTCTTACCATTTTCAGAGCTCAAGAAACAGCTGCATTTGTTTGAACTCGAGTCAAAATCAACTTCTAATAACCTCACATTTACCCCTAAAGTCAAACAACTTAGACAACAATCATCACTTGCAGTCCCAGATTCAGTCAGCTTAGAAACTTTATTCATGACACATATCCTAAAAACTTCAGAAAAATACGATAATGACCTTGACACCTTCTCATCTTCATGGCAAACTATCCATCATCCTAAAGATCCAAGGTTATTTCATCGCATGACTAAGTATTATTTTGAAGGAACGATGGCATCAAGGTCTGAACAAAGCTTGCTTTATGACTATATCGAAGAAACGTTCTTTAGAACCTCTAAGTCAATGGTAGCATACCCTTGGGTCAATCCTGGGAAAAGGGAAAGTCAAATGACACTGAACAAATTCAAAACTGAGGATCAGATGCTTAAAGTGATCGATGAGATAGAGAAGGAAGATGCTGAGGATTTTTCAGCAATTTCTTATGAAAAGGACCCGGAGTGGCTTCACCAGACAAATGAAATCGACATTCTAGGTAAGATAATTGCAGAAGCATTACTAAATGATTTAGTACTAGAGGTTATACAATTGTAATCATATAAAATGAAACCACAAAGGCAACAGTTGGAAAGATCGTTATTTTTCTACAGCTACGACTAAAACAATTGTATGCTACAACGACTTGTGCTTCACGCAAGAAACGTTCTACTCTTTTGGATTTTGTTTCTTAGCTCCATGAACAAAACTGTTAATTTGGGTTTCATGGATTTAAACATCAAAAATATTTTTTAAGTTTATGTTAATTATCTTCCAATGTTCTTCCTGTATTCTTCTTTTTTGGTATTCCGTATTATTTTCCCTTTGTTAAGTAGATTTTACATGGTTGTTAGCTACATCCTTTATGTGATATGTAAAGAAACTATCGTATCTGCAAAAATAAATTATTAAATATCATTGAAGTTGGAAATTTACTTGTGCTTTAATTACGAGTTAACAAAGTATGAGTGTTTAATGAAAGAAGCCGGAAGATATGTGATTGAAAAGGAAAGAAGTTCAGAATTGAGTGGTTCTACAACATATTTCATACATACGATGATTGTTTTATAATCAGAATAAGTGTCATAAATTAATGAATTCATTCGTGAGAAATGATTTTTATGTAAACAAGGAAATGTGAATTAGTATATAAAATTTAAGATTAAACATATAACAGAGATCTATATAACGAAGTATCTGAAACATAATGTAGAGTTTATGTGCCCAAAAGTAGTAGTAAATCATAAAACCAAAAACTTAATTAATCAAACTTGACCTAAGGACTGGCTAAGACCAGTCAGTCGGCCCATATTGCAGCTATAACTGCTAGCAAGAGTTGTTCCGGTTCAGTCTAATCAAGAAACTGTCTGAGAAGACGGCGATGATATTGTTGCTGGAGTCAAGAGTTTTGCATTTTTGACCTTTAACACGCTGGTCAGAACCGCTAGAGGTGTTACATCTCCCACCACCGTCACCTTCTTGGCAGCAAATTCTATTTTGAATGACGTTACCCCTGAAATGATATGAAATTTTTCTAAGTAAAAACAAAGATCAACTTTTCTTAATGTTTTATTGTTAATTATAGATCTTAGTTATATGCTTATGGTCAACAACTACTGCATAGTTAGATTTATTAGAAAAACTCTTTTTCAACCAACTTATGATTGTTAGATATCATTTTACAACAATAAAAAAAAAAAAGAACATACTTAAGTGCAATACATTTTTTCTAGATAATAAGGAGTTTTTGTTAACCATAACTCTAAAGTCTTTTCCTGATAAGAATAATAATACCTTCAAGTTTGGAGATGTGTTTTTTCATTTTCCTTTCACAGCCTCTGCAGTGTAATGATACCTCTAGCACAACCACCTTGTCGGTGGAAGGAGGGGGTGGCGGCGACTGAGGTGGTGATGGTGGTTTAGGGGCGCTTGAGGACAACGAGTCCTGGTGTTTCATGTTGGAAGCCTTGGACTTCATAGGTTCAAGTGGTGGCGACTGCGGTGGTGAACTGGGAGAAGGAGAGGATAGTAAATCATCATCAAGAAACCGCGTAACATCCCATGGACGCGGTGATGGTGGTGGTAGTGGTGGTGGAGAGGACACTAAATGAGCGTCTTCTTTCTTTAAAGTTTTTTCATTATGGGTAATAAGATGTTCACTTGGTGGTGGTGGTCCTGGTGTAGGTGATGATGATGGAGATACATGGTGAAACTCTGATGAGAAATCGAGCGTAGCTTTATCTCCCAGCAAACACCTAGAAGAACTTGCTGGGCTGATAAAATTACCCCTCTTTATAAATTCATCATTATTGAAAGCAAATGCAACACTCTTTTTCTTCTTATCACCACCATCCACCTCCGGCTTCTGCTTCCGGAGGTGGTGACGATGAGGTTTCTTAGTCGTGATGGGGGAGGTGATGGTGATGGCGGGACTAGAAGGAAAACTTCGACCTTGACCAAGTCTTTTTTCATCTTGGATAATGGGATTGTGGCGGTCGATTGCTCGTCCGCCACCACCACCGTTGACATAAAGGGTGGAGGAAGAAGGTTCATCGAGAGTAATAGAATCTAGCATAATTTGAATGGTGGATTGTAGCATGAGAAGCACAGAATATATCAAACACCTTTCATAGGTGTAGTACCTTTGGAATAATTTGGTTCACTTTTGAAACTATACATATCTTTTTACTCGTCACCATAAGTATATTAAAGACATGAAAATCATACTACGAAATCTTTTTTCACTTTTTACCTTACTCAAAAACCTAACAGATTTACTAGTACATATATTAAACTCTTGAAGATCACGAAATCTTTTTTCACTTTTTACCTTACTCTAAAACCTAACAGAATCATTCTTTATGTCGTTACGAGGATTTACTGACATACGATCTATCTCATCGAAAAGACACTCCTAGTGACCGAATAATTCGGGTTAGGTTTAGTGGTCCAGATTTTGGTTACACCAACTAAAACTTTTAGCTGCAATGGCGTTACAAAAGATGCGGTCATGATACTCTTCAACAAGTAATACAAATAAAATGTCATAGTATTTCTCTAGCTAACTTTGTTATCGACTTCTATTGTAGTTTTATGTTGATTATTCATAACATTAAGTTTTGTTCAATTAAAAATAAAAACTGATAATAAACTTTTACTGATCCCTTAAAGTTAATCCTGTAATGATATGGTTGTAAAGGGCTTTTTCAATAGAGGAATAAAGATGTCAATAAGTGATGATGGAATTGTATTCCTATATTCCAAAGGAACAAAAAGAAATTCTCATCCATTTGATGCCTAAGACACATAACACAAAACCATTTGATCCTTTGTTGCTTTTTCCTTATTTTCAATTTTTATGTACTCGATCTAGCTAGTCATATATTTGTATGAACAATCTGTCATAAAACTGAAGAATCTTGGCACTTTTAACCAACAAATGATAGAAACACAAAGTCACTTTCCCTTTCAGTCCGGTAAACACGAATCAGATGCCTCACTCGTAAACTCGAAGATATGGCATGTATTATTCTGTTTTATCTCTTATTTTGATTCTTCATCAACCATTGATACGCATATAGATATGTTCTAATAAACGATATGATAAACCGTACTAGAGGGGAATAATGGGGATAGCTTGGCTACAATTTTTGTAGTCAATTGGCTGCAATCCTCAACCAAAATATACAAGAAAATGAATCAGGGACACACAGAAAGAAGTTAGGGACCCACAAAATGACTCAAGACACATAATTTGTAGCACAAATTGTAAAGAATTGGCTACAATTCAATTGTAGCTAATATATTCCCGGGAAATAATATACACCTTCTTTATAAAGGACAATGCCCTATAAGTTGCGAAACAAAAGCAAGAGTATTTCCAATAGATGACGCCTATACAAGAACTTCGAAGCAATACTTGCGCATGTATATCTTAAAAATTGATCGTTTTTTGATGATACATTGTGATCTAGAAACCAAAGGGTTTCCAGTCGATACTTTTTCACAAAAAACCAAGGCCTATTCTAACCTCATGATCAAGAGGAAGATGGTGAAATTTTTTTAGGATTCGTGATGTGATATATACAAGTATATACATATGTACATATGTAGGATGGTGAATTCATACATGCAGGTTTAAGGTCTTCTAGAATTCTTATTTGTCAATTTCACCTTGCTCTTCTTTCAGGATTCGATTTCTAAAATCCAGTGCCATTCGAGGTAAACCGTCTCGGAGTGGTACCTTTGGTTCCCAGTTTAGCAGCGCTTTTGCTTTGCTAATATCTGGTTTCCTCATTTGAGGATCATCAGCAGTGTTCTCTCTGAATTCTACTGCAACGTTTGAATCAATAGTGTCTTTCACCACCTAAAAAATAACCGGGTTTAAGAGTAGAACAATATAACTAACAAATAGAGATTCATTGTTTTAGTCTAAAGGGGAACCGTGGTGCACGTGACAAGTGCTATGATACACCAAAGTACCTCAATGGTATAAGTAAAATGGGGTCATGGTGCACCAGGGTTCCTTGGTTGATATCCAAGGGTTTGCCAGCCACTTGATATATTAGGCTACCTTAGTTCGCCAAGGCACCTCTGTTGTATTAGACAAAAGGGTGACCCCCGTGCACCATGGCTTCTGCATTATTCTATCCAAAATGGGACCATGGCCTATGTAGTTGCACAAGGAATACATATATACCCGAGCAAGCTCTAACATGGTGAACTCTCCAGGATTGCCCAAGTTAAAAGGTCCAATATGCTCTCCTCCCATTAGCGCCATTAGTCCATCAACCTAAAAATTTAAGCAGTCTCTTATAATGTTTCTATAAGGTATCTCAAAAAACAAATATAATACTTGTTTGAATAAGACCTGCACATGTTTACAAAGAATACTAAATAGCATAAATCTACCCAAGGGTAGACTACAAAAGTTAAAACTAAAAGATCAAGAGAAAAAACTTATGTTAACACCAAGTTTCATACCAGATCTGAGACATATTGAAAGCTCCGGGTTTGTTTTCCATCTCCATAAACAGTCATGGGTTCTTTGCGAAGGGCCTGACAAAAAATAATGCCTTACTAATAAATCTACGAATATGAATACTCGTAAACTTCGTGTTTTTACCTGTGAAACAAAATTGCTAACGACACGACGATCATTTAGACACATTCGAGGACCATACGTGTTAAATATACGTGCAATTCGGACCTGAAGAATTAAAATATAGTATAAATTAAACATAGTTATCACTGCTCCTAATACTTTCATTCAATCAAGTTTAACAGTAAAGAACTAAGTGCATATCATATAAATCACATTATCAAAATTTGGTATGCATTAGATCACCTCAACACCTTCATTTCGATAGTAATCCATGGTTAATGTTTCAGCCATTCTTTTCCCTTCATCGTAGCAACTTCTAACACCTGAAGTAAATGACCATGAATGTTATAGCAAAAACACGGTTGCAAAGATAATAACAAAAAGGGACATTATAAGAACTAAAGATCTACCTATTGGATTCACATGTCCCCAATACGACTCCTTTTGAGGATGCTCAAGAGGGTCTCCATAAACCTCACTAGTACTCGTAATCAAGAACCTTGCCTTAACTCTTTTTGCAAGTCCAAGCATGTTTAAGGTGCCAATCACATTTGTCTTGTAATCGCCATGGGTTAAGGAGAACAAAATCCAAAGACTTCAAACTCTAACATAAAGCTACACTAAGCCCGGAAAGTCACAAATTCGAGAAATGGGCTACTTTATGCACTTTGTGTTATACAATTATGGTTTATCATTATTATCAAGAACACTTATTTTATTTTTTTTTGATGAAGTACAGAATAATAATAAGAAAGATTTACAAAGGATATGATGGTCTTGATAGGATTGTATTTGTAATGCACAGGAGAAGCAGGACAAGCTAAATGATAAATTTGATCAACCTCCAATAAAATTGGCTGAACAACATCATGTCTAATTAACTCAAATCTAGGATTATCTAAATGATGCAACACATTTTCTTTTCTACCAGTAAAAAAATTATCAATGACAATCACTTCATCTCCTCTAGCCATTAATTTATCAACCAAATGACTACCCACAAACCCGGCCCCACCAGTCACAAGTGTCCTCATCCTCCTTTGCCTAATACCAATGGGAACCCTTCCCTTGGTCTGGTGATGGAGCGTGGCCCTATCATGGTGGGAGAATGGAATTTGTCTTCTTGGCATTGATGGAATAATGTGGTAATGTGGTGGAAATGGAGGACAAGGACGGTTGGAAAATGAAAATAATGGAACCGATCATGATTCCTATTACAATGAAAAGCAAGCGTTGTTCGTTAAATATGTAATTTAAGGGTCTCTGAAGGGATCTTGAAGAAGATAGATGTTTAAATGATCTTGGTGTTTGTTTGTGTAATTGTTTCAAGTTGTTCATCATTTTTGCATATGTTTTTTTTATTGCTTTATGAAATTATGATGAACAGAATGTTAGAAAGTGTGTATGATTTCTTGAAATCTAGCTTTGGTTTTCAAGAGTTGTAACAAGATTTCTTGATATTGTTGAAAAACAGTTGGAAGGAGGGGGGATGAAATGAGCAATTTCTAATGGAGTCAAATTGGTTAGAAAACATTCTCAAAATCTATTGTAGTAAATTTACTTTTCAAAATTGTGAACGAATAGAGCATAGACAAGTTATATATGATTAAAGAATGAGCTTTCTTCCAACATAATTTGGGTGATAAATACTTTTTCCTCTCTTTAAAAGTCATTATATTTAAAATAAAAAAAAAAAATGTCAAAGTCAACTGATTTCTAAATATAATGTGACACAAAAGCTTAGCTTAAATGATTGAAAACTTCTAAGTTTCTCGACGTACAATCTTGCTAGAGATCATGTGATTTTATTTTGATTTAACTATTTTCGATCCTGCAAGGTTTTCATATGTAGGATTGTTATAACTTATAAACATAAACACGATTTTGATGATAATGTGGTTTTTTTTTTTTGAACATAGCTTGGAACTATTAATTTATAAATAAACATAGTGCTAAAAAAAGTAAATAAACATAAAAAGATAAGCACAGTCATGAGTTGAGAACTTCAGACAAACATAAACTACATTAAGTCCAGTGGTTAGTTGGGCCTTGATGTTGGATTTAAATCAGTTGCATGTGATGAGCCCAGCGTTTGTTTGACTCAGTAATTGAGCTTTGTTTGGTATTAAAGTCTGCAATTAATGTGTTTTTGATTTGGTTAAGTTGTTTTTGGAAAATACAAGGACAAAAGTCATAATGTCAATTGAATAGTAGATCAAACGTAGTATAAGAGGAATGCTAAACCCACAAAAAAAACATCAACAAAATCATCCACAAAATTAGGTGTCAAGGTGTGATTGGTTTAATCATAGAGAAGAGAGAGAAACTATTAAAAAATACATCAATCACACCTTAACACCTCATTTTGTAGATGTTTTTTGTGGGTGTAGCATACCTACAAAAAGTATAATATAATATGATATAAGATTATTTGAGAACCAAACTTTTTTTACATACAAATTGACTAATCTCCACCCTCCATCTTTATTTGATCTAATGGATGAGATTAATCCCAACAATTTAAAAAATCCACTTTTATCATTTTTTTTCAAATATTAATATCTTTCAAACCGTTAATCGTTAAACGAAAAAAAATATACCGTTACGACGAGCATGTAATTATCTTTCTATAAATTGACACTTTGATATCTTTTCGACAATTTTTTTTTTGTTTTTTTCACGTTTTTTTTCGTGGCCAAAAAAATCACATATGATATTACATATCAATGTGATATTACATATCACATGTGATATTACACTAATATCACATGTGATATTACATATCACACGTGATATTACACTAATATCACATGTGATATGTAATACCACATATGATATATCAGATATGATTTTTTCGGTCACGAAAAAAAACGTGAAAAAAGGAGATTTTTTTTTTTTTTTTCTTTTTTTTTTTTTTTTTTTTTGTTCGAAAGTATATCAAAATGCCCGTCTATAGAAAGATAATTAAATGCTCGTCGCGATGGTGTAATTATTTTCGCTTAACGATTAACGATTTAAGAGATTTTTAAATTATAAAAAATTGGTGAAATATTAAATGTTTTTAATTTCAACCATTGATTTCTTTTTAGATGGATGGTGGGGATGAGTCCCTTAGTATGTGAGGAATGTTTGGTTTTTTCAATAACTCGACTCATATAATATAATATAATATAATATAATATAATATAATATAATATAATATAATATAATATAGGGTTTTGCTAAACACTGCCCACTAGGCAATGTTTAAACCACATTAAACAATCTGATTTTTCCACATTTAAAGTAATTATGCATTTAATGGACAATAAATAAACATAAAAATTAACTTAAATATATGCCATTTTTGATTTTATAAAATCCAAATTTTCTTTTATATTCATATTAAACATTGCCCAGTGAGTATTAGCATAACCCTATAATATAATATAATATAATATTTATATTTTAAGTATAACAAAGCAGGATGTAACATTTTGGCTGACACAACATGCATGACGTGACAAATAACATGCCATATCACTTAATTTGAATGTCTTTTTGTCAACGGAGAGCTCTGGGTGTGGTATCACCATTAACACTAAAAAATAGCATAACTTTAACTCATCATTACTAACACATCAAAATATTCTCTCACTAATAACATCTATAGCACTAACTTTTTGAGACCCATTATTTCATTTTTTTCCATTTTTTTCAAATAAACTAATCTTTCATTCATTAAAAATAACAATACAAATTGCATTTAAAAAAAAGTTATAAAATTAAAATTACAAAAAACAAATGAAAAGAAGTTAAACTAATATTGCTAAAATGAAAAAGCCCAATAGCCATCATTGCCCAACCGGATACGGATCTATTACAAAGTGAGAAATAGAGATGGAAAAAAAACTCATACCCGATGGAGACCCGATCCCCAAACCTGATTTGACTGGAGAATCCCTGAGTTGACCGGGGATGGGGATGGGGACGGGGAATCCCCGAATTATGAAACCGGGGATGGAGGCGGGGATGGGGATGTCATAAATCTCCGACCCCGAACCCGACCCCGAACTTTTTAATATATAAATTATATGTATATTAATACTAAATGTACATGTATATGTATATGTTAGTGAGTATTGACAATTATTATATTTGAAGTATATTTGATGATTTTGATCCGTTAAATGTCATATGTGACATTTAACGGATCAAAATCATCAAATATTTTAAAACGTTAAGCACTAACTACGTATTATCCAACCAATATTTTGTCCAACACACTCATTAGATGAACTCAATTTTTATATTATATGCGATGTTTCAATATATACAATGCTTTAAAGTTAAATGGCATTTTAGTTAATCCAACTATGTACAATGTATGCTTTTTAAGACGTTTTATAGGTCAATTCTTTATATTTTCGATTAGTTATATAAGTTTTACGCTTAATTTATAAGGCAAAAAATCCCCGAATCCCCGTGGGGATCCCCGATCCCCGTTGGGGACAGGGATGGGGATGCAAAATGATTCCCCGATGAGGATGGGGGCAGGGATGGGGATAGGAGTGTGAAACAGGGATGGGGATGGTAAATACGATCCCCGATATTCCCCGCCCTGTTGCCATCCCTAGTGAGAAAGTTAAAAGATGTAAAAAGTTATTCATAATTTAACATGTGTCCCACCAACCTATTTTATTCAAATAATCCGTCTACGGGTAAAATGGTAATATAACCCATTTTTTCTTTTCACCATCGAACTTAAAATGCATATAACTCACAAACGACAATATTTTAGAAAAAAACCGATTTCACCACAATTTTTTAAAATTTAACTCTCTTTAATTTGGTATACATCTTGTTAAAAATTATTTCATTTTTTTTTACATATTCATTGAGTCTTAATTTTCTTGATATTTTTGTCATTTTCGACCATATTTTTTACATTCAAAATTGTTGAATCATAAAATACTTAAAATACGAAAGTTGTAGACTTTGGTTCACTCTTTACCCAAAATTTTGAATCACTCAAATCCGATATCATATGAATGAGATATCGCATGTTAAAAGATGACGTTGTAGTCATATTTGTTGCACATAAGGTGTTTGATGAAATGTCTAGCTCATATTTTTAGTGTTAAAATTGCGTTAAATGCACTAATTTTTGTACCACAATGTATCATTTATCATTTTATAATGTAAGATTCAACAAGTGATATTTTTTAAACGTTAATTTTTTCAAAAAAAAATGAAAGTATTGTGATTTATTGTGTTTTTGACCATAAATTTGACCAATATTAAACTCGATTTAAAAAAATTGTAAAACATAAAAGTTTTAGATTTTAGGTCAATCTTTACTCATGTTTTATATTCATTCAAATCCAATGTCAGATGAGTTAGATATCACACGTTAAAGACGACATTTTATTCATCAATTAGTCTTGTTTATCAGTTAGTATTGTTCATCAATTAGTGTTATTCATCAGTTAATCTTGCTCAAGTCTGATGAACGGATGAACAATATTAACTGATAAACATGATAGACTTATGTTCATCAAAACGAGATTTTGTTCATCAACTTTAACTGATGAACAAAAACAATAACTGACATGAGTAAATGATGAACAAAAACAATCTAATAATGAATAAACATACTACAACTGATGAACAAAAACAATAACTAATGAACACAAACATGTTGAAAAGCAACCACCACTAACTGATGAACAAAACTAACACTAACTAATGAACAGAAACATGTTGAAAAACAACCGACACTAACTTATGAACAAAACAACCTAATAATGAACAAAAACTGATGAATGATAATTGATGAACATACTTTTTGCTGAACAAAAAACATGTTGAGAAACAACCAAAACTAACTAATGAACAAAAACATGTTGAAAAATAACCGACACTAATTGATGAACAAAACAACCTAATAATGAATAAAACTGATGAACATACTTTTTGCTGAACAAAAATATATTGAAAAGCAACCGACACTAACTGATGAAAACAAAAATATGTTGAAAAACAACCGATACTAACTGATGAACAAAACAACCTAATAATGAATAAAAACTGATGAACGATAACTGATAAACATAGTTTTGCAGAATAAAAAACATGATGAACAATAACCGACATTAAGTGATAAAAACTAAAAAGAACATCACTTTTTGAATCTTATATTAATAATATAATTAATGGTGCGTTGTTGTACAAAATTAGTGCATTTAATTTAAGTTTAACACTAAAAATATAAGCTAGACATTTCATCAAATAATTTGTGTGCACTAAATACGACTAATACGTCATCTTTAACGTGCGACATCTCACTTATATCATATCGGATTTGAGTGATTCAAATTTCTAGGTAAATAATGGCCAAAAAGCTATAACTTTTGTGTTTTAAGTTTTGCATAATTCGGCTTTAAAACTAGACAAAATTAGAGCAACAAATACCGAAAATTTCAAGAAAATCAACACCCATTTAAAATGCGACTCATATATCAAAGTTCATACCATATTGAGTTGAATTTCAAAAACTATGACGAAATCGGGTTTTTGTACAATTTTGTCATTTGAAAGTTATTTCCGTTTGAAGTTTGGGGTAAAATTAAAAAAAAAAGGGGTCAAATGACAACAAAGTTAATAAAAAGGGAGGGTGGAAAGATGGTGGTCACATTGTGAGTTGCTTTTTTTTTTTTTTTTTTAGGATCTCTACTGCTCAATCCGCTCCGTATAATATATTTATCAACTTTTATTAACTTTTAAAAAAGTTATAAAACAAATTACAAAAAACAAATATCTGTACAAAATATATATATATTTTATTGTATGTACAAAAAACAAATATACGTACAAAAATTATAAATGATTTTTTTATTTTATTATTTTATATATTTATTTATTTTTTAAAGTTCTTGAAAAATTTTAAAAAAATTCCAAAAGATCAGTATGTTGGTGCATAAAAAAGTTGTGAATGAAGTTTTTTTAAAAGTGGATAGTTGTGCCCAAAAATTTATGAAAAAAGAAAAATGTTTATGCATTAAGTCACTTTTTTTTGCATCAAAAATTCATTGTTGGTCCCAACTTCCATTGACTTTTTGCCTAAAAATTTGATTGCGCATCACGCTATACCAGTTAAAAATGGTGTGCATAAAATCTTTTTGTTCAATAAAATTTCGTTTTTTGTACATTAAAAAAACATATAAAAACTCAAAATTAGAAAAACTTCATTCACAACTTTTTTATGCACCAATATACCCGATCTTGTGAAATATTTTTGAATTTTTTCGAGAACTTATATAAAAAATCATTTGTACGGAAATTTGTCCTTTTATTTGATATCATCCCTATATGCGTGTGTGTGTATAGATCTTCCTCCCTCACGCACCGTGCACACAACCACCCTTCACACACCAAATACACAAAGTCACAAACCAAACATAAATAAAACACAACCCCCTCCCTAAAAAAAAAAAAAAAATGCTCGTTAGTATATCAACGCTGGCCCCAACGACATTGCTTTGGTGTTGGGTGCGGTGTGTTAACAGCGTAACGCCAATAACGCGGGAGCCACGTCGGCATAGGCCGATCTCCATGTTACCTTACTTAGAGTTCTGAGTATTATGTCTAGTCGACTCAATTACGTTTAAAACGATAGGTGGCGACGTGGCGTGACTCCTACTGACTTATGGCTGATTTTATACGAATCTCTGAAAATTACTCTGTTCTGAAAATCAGACGAAGGTACCATTAAATTTAGTGGTACCATCCGTATTCAATGGTACCGTCCAGTATATTTAACGGTACCGTGACCTGTTATTACAGTTTTGAACAAAACCAATTTTCTCATCGTAAACAAGTATTTTGACGTAACGAAAAGATGTAAAACTTAATAAAACTAAATACCAAACATATAAAATATATATTAAGTAACATTTTCACGTTTAGGACTAAGAAAAATATTTACGAAATAATATTTACTATAAAACAGGGAGTTTTCCCAAACGCTCCTTTCAAAACCGCATCACTTTACGACTCGTTCTATAGACATGACGAATACTTACAAACTCTATTCTTTTATGGTTTAAGAAAACCTTCAAGCTAGTATGACAAAGTATACTTAACAATAAAACTTGTAAGTATCAAGCAAGTAAATACTTTTCATATTATATCCCCCTTCATGGGTAATTTGATACATGAATCGTACTCAATTTTGATAACCATTTGTTTTAAAAAATTTAGCAGCCTGGATCTGATACCCATTGTGGAAAACGTAGAGGGGAGGGGTAGGAGTGAATAAGTTCCCGTTTAAAAAAATTAAAGCTTTTGTATCAAACACCCGATCAAGTGTGACGTAATATGAAAAGTGTCAACAATGATTATACAATAACTAGAGATGGTATAAAGTAAACTACAACACAAACACAATCAAACCATGACACAAACATAATCAACATAATATAAGCAACAAACACATAAACATAAACGCAATGCAAATATAAATATAAAGTGATAAATGCTAAAATAAACGTAAAGAGGTAAGTAAAGAAAGCATAAACCGGATACGATGATTTATAGTGGTTCGTTCACGGAGAAAACCATACAACATCGCTTACAATATTTTCCGACACCAAGCTAGATGTCGAGTTCTTCTTCGGCTACAACTAAACCCGTTATGTTTTATTTCCCAACATAACAAACCTTGTGTTTTGAGGCCTAAACACATAAACTGTGTCGTTTACATTATTTTTTGACATTAAACTAAATGTCGAGTACTAATCTAGCTAGTACCAATCTCAC
>LBNU01019232.1:24034-36511 GCA_014162995.1 Artemisia annua
GTGAATAAGTTCCCGTTTAAAAAAATTAAAGCTTTTGTATCAAACACCCGATCAAGTGTGACGTAATATGAAAAGTGTCAACAATGATTATACAATAACTAGAGATGGTATAAAGTAAACTACAACACAAACACAATCAAACCATGACACAAACATAATCAACATAATATAAGCAACAAACACATAAACATAAACGCAATGCAAATATAAATATAAAGTGATAAATGCTAAAATAAATGTAAAGAGGTAAGTAAAGAAAGCATAAACCGGATACGATGATTTATAGTGGTTCGTTCACGGAGAAAACCATACAACATCGCTTACAATATTTTCCGACACCAAGCTAGATGTCGAGTTCTTCTTCGGCTACAACTAAACCCGTTATGTTTTATTTCCCAACATAACAAACCTTGTGTTTTGAGGCCTAAACACATAAACTGTGTCGTTTACATTATTTTTTGACATTAAACTAAATGTCGAGTACTAATCTAGCTAGTACCAATCTCACTCACGACCTACCCGATCCTCACAATTCACACAATCAACAAGATCCACATGATCTACACTCGATCTACTCACGATCTACCCGATCAACACGATCTACACAATCTACCCAATCTTCACATGATCTACCCGACCTATACACGATCTACATGATCAACTCAATCTATATGATATACATGATCAAGCTAAACATGGTGACAAGAACTTGATGTACGACGACATACAAGAAGTACGTAACAAGTGTTATGAGTGCACTAAACTATGGCTACAACACTTTGTATCTTTGTGATACGATGTGTTCTTATCTTGTACTAGTAGAGGAATGAAGGTGATCACTTAAATGAATGATTGGATCACTCTAAAATAAACTAAAACTTACTAAATGATCAAAGAAAGTGATCTAAATAAGAGAGGATTCGACCAGAGAAAACTAACTAGAAAAATCAAGTTGGAAGTGTAAAATGGTCCACTATTTATAGGCAAAGAAAACTAGCCGTTACTGACAGACCGTACTACTAATTGTCGGTCCACTATTTATAGGCAAAGAAAACTAGCCGTTACTGACAGACCGTACTACTAATTGTCAGACGGCACCACTAATTTAATGGTGCCGTCAGGTATTTAGTGGTACCGTCCGTACCAAAAATGCTTCCTTTTTTGTTTTTAGTGGTGAAAGTCTATTTGGGGGTGTTTGGAGCTATTTTGGGGGGAAAATAGTTGTTGTGATTTTTAAAATAATTTTTCAAAATAAAACATTTCTTTTTAATTAAAAAATAATTTGTAAAATGTATTTTTGAAAAAATGTTTTGTCACATTAAAAATGTGAAATCTTTGAACAAAAATTTAATCCTTCGATCATTTTTCAAGTTTTAAATTTGTTTGTTCATACCTTGAGTGGTTTACATCAGAATGAAAATATGCGATTGAGTTGAAGCATACTTGAGACTTCGAGAGATGTTGATGTAAGTATGCATTGATGATTTGTGTTTATAAGTAACTTGCGCATATTACATTATGCATTACAAGTTACATGTTTGTCATTTGTTAATACAAATAATGTCAAAAACGTCATTTGCATTTTCCGGTTTCTACATGTTTTGATAATCACAAAATATAAATGCACGTTACGTAAAATTATGTTTAACAAGTTTCTAATCGAGAAAACTCGTTTTGACAACATCTCAACCACAACATCACTTAAGGTATGAATAAACAATCTACCAACTTAGTTAAGTGATCAAAGAATTTATTTTTCACTAAACCTTACATTTTTATGTGACAAAACATTTTTACAAAAGTATTTTTGTAATTTTAAAGAAATGTTTTATTAAGAAAATAAATTTGAGTTTCAAACTGTCAAATAACTAGTTTTCCCGCCTAAAAATCAGATAAGTTTTCACCAAATAAATTTTCACCTCATCAGGACAAAAATGGGGGCGTATGTCAGGATGGTCCCGTAAATAGGATGACGGTCCCTTATATATACAATACCGTCCATCTTTAAGGGACCATCCCTCACTCCTCCTGGTGCCTATAAATACTGAGCTGTTTTACTCAGAAAAACCACCTCGTGATCACTAAAAGTTTCTGTCTTCTAAATTCACTATAAATACTCTTCTTTGATCACATTAACAGGTTATACGTTGTTTACAAGTGATCACATCCATCCTTCCTCCAAGTGCAAGAGAAGAACACTCATATTTGTCAAGAAACGAAGTGTTGAAGAATAGTCATTCAACTCATAAACCGTTGTTACGGATTTCTCATCAACCTCCATTCTTTGTATCTTAATTCTTGTGTGTAATCCGACTTGAGTGCAAGCTCGGAATTGTGTGTTGTGTTGATTTGGACCAAAGTGTTGGTTCGAATAGTGTAGCTACGTAGGCTTTCGTGTAGATTGGTTCTAGCTAGGATTAGGACTCGACATTCCACTTAGTGTCGTTAAACATTGTGTAAGCTTTAGTGTATGGTTTGTTCTGCCATAAGGGAGCGTGTTGATATAGTGCTTGTGAAACTCTCGAGTGCGAGACTCGGGGAGTGGAGTAGGGCGAAGAGTGAGCTTCGTAGTAGAACCACTATAAATCTTCATGTTTTGGTTTAATCGTTTCTTCCCTTATCTTTTACTTACTTGATTATGATTGTGTTTATAAATTGTTGTATTGATATCACATAAAATTCGAATCCAAAAGTATTTCAAAACTAACTTAAAAAGGAATTTTTGAAAACATAATTCAAATGGTGAAACAATTCAACCCCCCCTTTCTAGTTTCTATGTCATTATTAAAACAACTGTTTAGTTTAAATATCGTAATATTTGCAATAACATATACTAAATATTAATTCTGCATTTTGGCTAAACATAAAATGAGCATAAACTTGTTTTTTTTTTACAAAATACATAGTTGTTCCAAACACTCTTATAGAACCTTAACAACTAGTTAATTTGTTCCAAACACACTACTAGACTTCGTAACTAACTTGGCTTGTTTAGACAATGATAATAAACAAGTTTGGGGCGTTACAAATTAGATATCAAAGTGGTAGTAAGAGACACTCGTCACCTATACCATGAGTGTGTCCGTTCCCTCAAAATTCTACTTTGATCTACTTCTTTTAATAAGACATAAATTGAGAAAGGTAAGTCCTTGCGACTTAGTGAGTAAACGGATCTACTCTAAGATACATAAGCATAACTAAGCATTTTGATTATGCAAAGCCCCATTGTCTAAATGGGTTAAAACTTTTATTATCATGCTACTACTATTATGAGCTACTAATTTCTTCATATCCAATTTATAATATTCTTATGTGAATATGATATCTAATCTTCACATAAAGGCTATACAACTACATTATGACTATTCTTCCTTTACTACAAAAGGCATGACATTTATTCGTCTTACTAGTTATACATGATATCTAATCACTATTTACTAATAACACGGTGTCTAATCGTCATGCTAACATATTGTGATATTGAATCACATTTCTACTAAATATGTGATATCTAATAGCCACATATTCATGTTGTGATATCTAATCACACTACTACACGCTACACGATATCTAATCGTCATACTATAAATGAGTCATTCTTTAGCCGACGAGTACTCATATACGAACCCTTTTCTTGACATGAGTGATATTTCAAGCACAACTACTCTACGAAGGAAGTCATTACGGCTAAGGATCATAAGTGATTCACGGGCACGGTTTCTCATTTCATGAATTTCATGTGAGAGTTATCACGCCATCCACCAAGGATACTTGGTACCAACACATGTTACCCACCGAGGGTAATAAGTGTATAAAACACACTATCTACCAAGGTTACTAAAGCGTATTGCATGCTATCCACAAAGGATACTAGAACGCATATCACATGTTAAACACCGAGGATACTAAACTCATAACATACAATCATAACTAAGATCATAAACATATTCATTTTTGTATATGTGAGTGTAAGTGAGAGTCGAGAAGTTTTTGTTTAAATTTGTAATTAAATATTTATATAGATAATAGATTGTATTGTCTTTTTATAAGTAATGGTATTTTAGTCAAACAACATTACTCATTTTGTAAATTTTAAGTTTTTAAGAAAGACCAACGTTTGAACGTTTGTTTTCTTATATGTAGTAAATATGTTAATTACTAAAATGGCCAAGTTGCCCAATCGTTGGACATTTTTGACCTTAGAAAAAAAAATTCCGCTTTTGACCAGTTGCCCAGCGCAACTTTTAAGGGGGGGACACGTGTCGATTTTTTGGGGTGACATATGGCGATTTTTTGGGCAACTTTGTCAAATTTTGGGCAACCTTGGACACTTGGCGTCCCATGGGCGCGACACATGTCCCTCCTTAAAAGTTGCGTTGGGCAACTGGTCAAAAGCGGAATTTATTTTTCTAAGGCCAAAAATGCTCAACGATTGGACAACTTGGCCATTTTAGTAATTATCCCTTTAATAATCTTTTTCGAATTTAATTTACGTATTTCCATATGTGACATCACATTTGTCATTATATAAGGCCATTCACACTTCGACGATTGTATTTTTTTATTTTTTTTTATAGCATATCTGCAAAAGATGAATGTTACATTAAATGTTGATGACATTGTCGAACAAGCTACTAAGCAAGATGAAACTAAGGTCAATCGAGTTTCATTTTTCGATTGTTTTTAGTTGAAAATTTTTAAAAGCATATGTTTATGCATTTTTATCCTTATACTCTGCAGATACATGCTTCAATCGATGATGATGTGGTTGTCGAACAACCAGCTATCCTAGATGATATCAAGGTAAATCATGTTTAATTTAATGAATTACGATGTGTTTAATGCATAACTTACTTTTTGTCAGTTTCAATTTCACTATCATGTTTCATCTTTCTATATTCTTTTGAAATTTTAGAGTCATCTTAATATGGAGTTAAATCCTATCTTTTTAAAAAGGAATTTGGATGTCATTATCGTCACCTAAAGATTGTTTTTTGTGTTGGATTATTATGTTAATGTAATTTCAATCTTGATGACGTATGGTATGGATCCGGGTCATGCACCCATCCAATACGCAAGCCCATCACAAATGGGCCATTACAACGATATTTGCAGCCCGCGAGGCTTGCGAATACATAATTATACTTAAAGCCCACCACGAGTGGACTATTTAGTTAACGCCTAGGCCCATGCAGGCCCAAGCCCGGNTACTTTCTAATAACAAGTCATGGTATAAGGGGATTCCTAAGAAAGTAAATAACACTGTATATTACCCTCCCCTAGATTGATTCAACGTTGCAAATAAAATACCTATATGATGTAAAGGTGACCTCAAAAACTACAACATTTCCTACTTCTGGGGAATCAAATTAGTCTTAACCCATAAAATACCTTTCACATAATTCCTTAGCACATAGTTTAACCAAGCTTTAAGAGTTTAGTAAAGATTAAGCAATCATTGTCTTTCTAAAGACTCTAAGTAACTCAACATCCTATGGTGCATATCAACCACGAACAATCTTTTCTATGACTCAAAATGTGCAATTGAAATTTTGGGAAATGTCATGAAAAATCCTAAGTGTTCCTAACTTGTGACCAAAGGGTTCGTTTATTCAATTCTCATAATGCTTGTTTAATAGGATTTCTCTTAGCTTTTTTAATTGTCTTAGAAGTTTCTTCTTCTTAGACATTGACCTCTAGTCAAGGAGACTCATCATGGTTTTGAACTACTTGTTCATCCATGACATCATCAACCTCCAAGGATGATGATTTGGGCTCCGATAAACTCTCATCAAGAGTCAGAATAAGGTATTCTTCAACTCTTATTGTTCGTTATTAAACACTATTTATGCGTTACTACTTTGAGAATATCCTAAAAACGCCCCATCGTAAGACTTTGTGTCGAACTTGGTGAGATAATTGAAAAAACATTATGTTTAATTCCCAAATCTTCAAACTTTTATTATTTTCCGTTTATAACCTATAAACTTTTTTTTATCAATAAACTATCTATCGCTATAAAATCCCGTTGCTATGCACGGGTACTCGTCTAGTTATATGAATAACCTCAACACAAGTTACTTTCTAATAACAAGTCATGGTATAAGGGGATTCCTAAGAAAGTAAATAACACTGTATATTACCCTCCCCTAGATTGATTCAACGTTGCAAATAAAATACCTATATGATGTAAAGGTGACCTCAAAAACTACAACATTTCCTACTTCTGGGGAATCAAATTAGTCTTAACCCATAAAATACCTTTCACATAATTCCTTAGCACATAGTTTAACCAAGCTTTAAGAGTTTAGTAAAGATCAAGCAATCATTGTCTTTCTAAAGACTCTAAGTGACTCAACATCCTATGGTGCATATCAACCACGAACAATCTTTTCTATGACTCAAAATGTGCAATTGAAATTTTGGGAAATGTCATGAAAAATCCTAAGTGTTCCTAACTTGTGACCAAAGAGTACGTTTATTCAATTCTCATAATGCTTGTTTAATAGGATTTCTCTTAGCTTTTTTAATTGTCTTAGAAGTTTCTTCTTCTTAGACAATGACCTCTAGTCAAGGAGACTCATCATGGTTTTGAACTACTTGTTCATCCATGACATCATCAACCTCCAAGGATGATGATTTGGGCTCCGATAAACTCTCATCAAGAGTCAGAATAAGGTATTCTTCAACTCTTATTGTTCGTTATTAAACACTATTTATGCGTTACTACTTTGAGAATATCCTAAAAACGCCCCATCGTAAGACTTTGTGTCGAACTTGGTGAGATAATTCTTGGTGTTAAGTATGAAACATTTACACTCAAAATTCCTAAAGTACTCTAGTGATGGTTTCCTACCTCTTAGGATTTCATAGGGCGTTTTTTAAATATTTTACTAGAATAGACCCTATTATAAATGTAACACGTGGTATCTAAGGCATGAAACCAAAAATTTTGCGGAATGGATTGCTCGGCTAACATTACACAAAATATCTCTCGTATCTTCTTGTCCTTTCTTTGGACGACCTTACTAGTTTGAGGAGGACTAATGTCCAAGGAGTTATGTGAGATCCCATGTTGTTCGCAAAAGTCCCCAAATTGGACCCTATGTTCAAATCTACTACCATGATTATCTTGAATTGAAGCAATCAAGCAATCAAGTAGGTTTTATAATCCTTTTCCTAAGATTCTAAACTTATCTAGGGCATCTTCCTTAGCACCTAGAAATAGAGTCCATATATAATGTGAATTGTCATCAACTATCATTAAAGTATAGAAGTTGCCTCTGTGACTTTCAATATGTGATGGGCCAAACAAATCTATATGAAGTAGCTCTAAGACTCTATTGGTCGAAATAGTGTTAATAATCCTATTGCTTGAAAGACCTTGTTTGTCTAAATAATACTTAATTGTGCACCTAGTGTCTAATTAAATATAATACTTTGAAGTTGTGAGCTCATGATCTACTATCTTTAACATACATGTAAACAATTAGCATGTTAGCAATATGCATGAAATCAACTAGCATCATGACAAGTGAGCATATAAGCAAATAGCATCAAAACATATATCTTACGTAAACACATTTTTCATATCATCATTTAATCACTACAACAAGTAAGCATATAGTCACATATCATCCATGAACCTTTGATTTATGACAAATAATCTTATTCCTAAAGACACTTAATCATGTGAACAAATGTGAGAAAATATCATGCTGTCAGTCATATACTTGTTAGTAACATAATCATGCATATAACTTATATGTATGTGTTCCAATGTTGCAAAAAACGGCCTACTCGGCTTTGTAATCGCCGATTACAAGGTAAACGGCCCTGGAACTTGGAGAGATTTACAAGGAAATCGGCGATTACAAGGTTTAGGGCCGATTAACCGGCTAAAAAACGCTACTCGGCCCTCGACCGCCTCAGGACCAATTCACGATTTTTGCAATATTGATGTGTTCTAAAAATTTCCCTTTAAGATTTTACATATACATATTAAACAATTAAGCAAACTACACATGATGTATTAATATGAAACTACAATCATCTAATCAGTTTATCTTAATTTATCGTGAAGTGTAACTAAGATTTAAGAAAATATTATTTATGTATGCCGCACATAAATTAGTTTTCATTCCTGAGTTTAGTTGTGTAAGCTAACAAGTAGTTTCATGCATGCATATTAATCAAATACTCACAAACTTTACATGTAACGTATATGCATGTTTAGACTAACTTTAAGTTAATGTCCATTGAGTTTCTAATATCACCTAATTTTGAAGTTGTGACAAATACAAGCTAGCTAGCATCAAACAATTTCACATAGCATTTTTAACAACTAACATATAAAGCACTCAAAGATTCATAAACATAGAAAACTTAGCTCAATTTTAATGGATGATTTTTGTTTTACGACCACGAGATAAAAAATCTATTATTGATGCTTTGACTACCGATGACCTTTCCTCAAAGGTTACTTATCTACACCACCATACCCTTTGTCTGAAGTAAACAATGTTCTACTACCAATTATGTGCTTAAAGCAACCACTTTCGACAATCTAATAGGCCGGTTCAAGTTTATTCTTAACAAACGATAGCTCAAAAACTTGGTCCCCAATTGTTGTTGGGTCCATTAGTGTTAGCATGGAACACTCTCAGGTTAAACATCTTTGGGTCTTGAATTAATTGGCTAAGCCTCTCAAGACCATAGCTTGAAAACATAGACCAGGGTTGTTTGAAAAGTTACTTTGGTTTTGAAATCTTTCTCCAAAGTTTTGATGGTTGTGTGGTCTAAAAAATCTTTGGTATTGGTAGGAGTTGTCTGTCCTTTGTTATAAGTTATATTGATGATGTGAAGCCCTTTAGTTGTTGTAAAAATTTCTTCTTGATGATAATTGATTGTTTTGAAAAGAATGTCTTTGGTTATATGAAGGTTTCATATTTGGTGTAGGTAAGATAAATCTATGGTCGACTCGAGATTGTGTGTATCCGAGTCCATTAAATGAAACCGGGTTGTAAACTTGTTTTGGGGTTTCACTTCTTGTAATGTGTGTTTGAGTACCTCGAGTATTTGCAAAAGGAGTTTGAGGAACAATTGGTTTAACAAAAACATTAGATGAAACACCACTTTTGTTCAGACTCCTTGCGCGCTAGTGGAGCTCCGGCGCGTCACCCAGCGCGTCAGACCCAAAACCATCCGGTTTTCGTTTTGTCCTTCTTTAACAAACATTATTGGTTTGCTTAAACTTGGGGAAGTGGTTTTCTCAATTTTTGAAAATCCATGACCTTCCTTACATTGGGACAATTTTTGTTGACTTAACATATCATCTAAATCATTGCTACTTTTCTTAAATTTAGAAAAACTTAATGACTCCTTTTGAAGTTTGGATACTTTTTCATTCAAAGAGTTAACCTCATGTCCAAGTTTTTCACAACCTGTGCAAGGTTCAACCACCTCTTTGCGTTGAGTAAGTCTCTTTACTTCTTGTTCAAGTTCATAAACCTTTTCATTAAGAGAGCGTTTCTCCTCAACATGTTTTTCAATAGTTTTCAAAAGCCCTCATTAAATTTTATGAGTTCCTCATTCTCTTTTTGAAAATCATGAATATTTAAAACATTATTTGAAATAGATAAGTTATGATGTATCTCTTGCGATTTGATCGCCATAAGACATGTCGCGCCTTTCTCCAGTTGGTCACCATCGTTGCTATCACTCCAAGCTCCACCAACGAATACCTTATTATCCTTTGACTTTGGACAATCACTTATGAAGTGACTTTTGTCATTGCAATTGTAACAACCAGGTTGATGCCTCGAGCTTTCAACACCATTATTTCTATCATCACTACCTCTTCTATCCTTATTGCCGCCATTACTAAAGCTATTTCTACGCCTAAACTTATTACCTTTTCGAAAGAACTTCCTAAAGTTCCTAGCCATCAAGTTGATCTCTTCTTCGTCTTCGTCTTCACTACTTCCTCCTCGACTATCACTAACATCACTAGTTTGCTCCCTAGTAACTTTAGCTTTAAGGGCTAATGACTTTACCTTCTCATTCTTATCAGAATTAACCTTATCGTTCTCTGGAATCATTTCGTATACCTTAAGGTTGCCAATTATCTCATCAAGAGGAAGCTCCGCCAAATTCTTGGCATCTTTAATCGCCGTCACCTTCGGGCTCCATTTTACCGAAATTGCTCGAAGAAACTTTCTTACGTGGTTCTTGTTGCTATAACTTGGATCTAACAATGTTAGACTTGTAACAATAACATTGAACCGTGTCTGACTACTATCAATGGTTTCTTCATTTGAGATTGAAAACTTCTCATAGTGTTGAATGAGTAAGTCGATCTTGCAATCTTTGACTTGTGGGTTACCTTGATGAGTAACAATAAGTTTATGAAAAGTTTCCTTTGCGGTTTTGCACGTATGAACCCTCTCGAAGTCCTTTCGAGGTAAGGCATTGTAAATTGTCATCTTGGCTTCATTATTTTTGCCAAGCTTCTTCTTCTCATCACCATCTAAATCCAAATTTGCCTTTTCCACCATCAACTTTGTTTTCGGATCTTCCACGATGAACATAAAGTTATCATTTTGGATTATCTCCCACAAGTCAATATCTTTGGACCTAACATATAACTCAAACCGGGCTTTCCAAAAGCAAAAGTCATTGGACTCTAGCAAAGGTGTTCTTTGCATAGAACACCCCTCAACATAGTTCTCTTGAGCCATGGATCCATACTCAACTTTCCAAAAATTTTGGTAGGATTTTCAAATTTTTGAAAAAGAAGTTTTTGCTTTAAAACGCCTTCTCGGGAAGGTTTCAACGCTCAAAAACTTGAGTATACCTCTCTAAAACCAATTGTAGAACCGTAGAGGGGGTGAATACGGTCTTTTCTGCTTCTTCGAAGTTTATTGATTTCAAGCCTCAAAGATTACCAAGTGGTTTTACAACAATAATCACAACCACAATTATAACCAAAGTATATAAAGCATGTAAAGAGACACCATGATATATATTGGTTCGGGTTGGGGAGTTTATACCATAGGTTTGTCCAATTGCGAATCTACGATAATATACTATTCACTAAGTATAATCCTTTCGGTGAATTATAAACCGTTACAACTTCACTCCCCCGATATGCACTAAGATCAGCGCTCACAAAGAAGAGCTACTCCCAATGGTATTCCGCCCTCAGAAACCATCCAAAAAGAATCTCATAATTCAACTTAACCACAAAGACTTCCCACCGGAGATATCAAACCCCAAATAGATCTCCAACGATCTAGGCTTGGTCACCACGACACAAGACTTCCCTTACAACAAAATTGAATGTATAAATGTTTGATTCTTTAATCAAGTCCTAAGCTAACCTAGAGACTCGATTCTAATAGAAAGGATATAGATAAGAAGACCCTTGACACAATCACAAGAGTAGATTAGGTTCTTGTGATTCTTCCCTTGCGGAGAATGTTTTCTATCAAGAATGATAAGAGTGATAGATCAAGAACATAAGATGTAGACTTGGAGGGTAGAGGGAAAAGAAATTTGAGAGAAAGAATGTTTGGCAAGGGGTGAAGAATAAAAGAGCCAAGGATGGGTATTTATAGGCCAAAATCCCAAAATGAGAAAATGTTTTTCCGAGGCTGGCACGCTACAGGCGTATCGAAGCGCCAGCAACGTGCCGAAATCCATGTAGCATTTTTCTTTGGGATTTTGGTCTTTTAAATACCTAACCTTGCTAAACCTTTAATTGTACTTCACACATTAGACTTTTCCATTATTCATCCTCAAGGTCAACTAACTCAAATAGCCATTTGATAAAAATCATTTTGTGAAGTGTTTAAGTAAAACCAATTATCAAAGAGAGAAAGAGAGAATGGATAATTGGATAGGGTAGTTTGGGTATTCCTCACATGGCATAGATAAGAGAGAAAGAATATGCCAGGAACATTACTTTCTTGGAAAG
Source organism: Artemisia annua (assembly GCA_014162995.1). Classification (NCBI taxonomy): domain Eukaryota; kingdom Viridiplantae; phylum Streptophyta; class Magnoliopsida; order Asterales; family Asteraceae; genus Artemisia; species Artemisia annua. The sequence continues at coordinate 36,012 of LBNU01019232.1, forward strand.
AAAGTGTGGATGTTGTGATAGAGAGCGAGGGAAGAATTTGAATTTGAAATTCAAATTGTGAGAGAGGGAAGTCTATGAGAGAAGTTAGGTTAGGAGATAACCATGGTTAAGTTAGGTGAATTGGCATGGTTAAGAGGAAGAGGAATATGCCAAGGGAATGTGCTTTGCTTGGAGAGAAAGGGTGGATGTTTGAAATTCAAATGTGGAATAAGGTTATAAGATAACCATGGTTAGGTTAAAAGGTGTTGGGGTATAAAGATCAAAGTACTGCTGGACATCAAAATGCTGCTGAAGTGTTAAAGTCAAAGTACTGCTCATGATCAAAGTAATGCTAGTTGGATAAAGTCAAAGTACTGCTAAAGGATAAAGACTGACAATATTAGAGATTAGTTTAAGGAATATTATGTAAAGTCTAGAATATTCTATAGTTAGAGATAGTTTACTTGTCGTTCAAGTATTGTAAACCGACTAGGGTTTTCCTTGTGCCTATAAAAGGATCC
>LBNU01019232.1:37966-64147 GCA_014162995.1 Artemisia annua
AAATAGTCACACATAATACACGTTTACTAGAAAGACTCATCTCAAATGTCACATATGTTATATATTTTTGTGGCCAAAGGACAAACAATAGTTACTATCAAAAAATATTTGTGTGACTATAAGGTATTTACGGTCATGGATAATGACTAATCCAACAAAACTTGTGCCTAATTTGTCACACATATTCGGGGTTTTGGTCACTCTTTTTCGATGGAAAAGGCTACGAACTCAACAACGTCACCATATGCCACCTACGGTGGCGGGACTTTTGGTGACACACGACGAAAAAAACGTGTGTGACTATATGCATATCGTCACGCATTTTGGGCGTAACTGATAGAACTTTTTGTACCAGTGGCAAGGTTTGCCTAGATTGTTTTCTCAGGTTTAACAGGTTACATTGGACAAGAAGATGAACATGGAATCAAGTTCATGACATCAAGCTTTTGGCGTCGCTTTGATCTTGGAGCTTTTACATCATCTTGGAAGAAGATCTAACCATGTTACCACACGATCCACATCAAACGAATCAGGGGAGTATTTGTTTCATTCTTTCATTTTCTACTTTTACATCTTTTATGTGAACATTGGGGACAATGTTCGGTTTAAGTGTAAGGGGGGTAAATGAAGACACCTTAGAAAATGTTTTTACGCTTGATTTTTGTTTTGATTAATGGTAGATGTGTAATAAAACCAAGAGAAATATTTGTTAGGGTAATTTTAGCACCAAATTTAAAATTTTTTACAACATATAGGAGTGAAACTTTAGGCATAATAAGCGTCTCATGGATAGGGAATTGTATGACTAGCACAAAAATCGTACCACTCAAAAATTTTCCCCCAAATATGTGAGGTTCACCCATAGAATTGTTAGGAAAAGCATTCATTTATGATGCTTGTGTGTGTACCGGTAGCTTATAGATTCTAGAACTTGCGTTAGTGACCATCCCAAATCCACAAGTGAGACTACATTCGTGTAGTTAGATTTAGTACATGATAAGAGGCATTAGGATAACCCTTGTTTTACACCCGTATTATAATTACATTGATTTCATTGGTCAAGTAATTCTCCCACACCCTTAGCGTTGTACTCATTTTTAGTATACGATACCCCTAGCACACCCCTCAGAGCCTATCTTTTCGTTTCTAACTTTAAGCATTTTACTTAAAGGAAGAATTTGTTTACAATCCACCCAAATGTACACCCAATTCGCCTTAGCCTACCTTGTATGCACTCATATTTAGTGCATTATTGTGACAACATTTGTTTAAACCCTTAGTTAATTGTCTAATTGATTACATGGTTGCTAAGTCGAGTCATATCCTTGTATATATTGTTTTGGGACAATTGGGACTCATGGGTAAAGTACTAATGTAATGGAGTAATGGGGAAGAAGTCAATTATTACCCCCATATGTGCGTTAATATTTTAAAGTACTCCAAGTTTTTCAATTATCTTAATTCGAGTCATTAGAATAGTTAATTGTAAAGTATGTAAAAGTTCAAGTGTAAGGGGAGAACCGAGGCCCCTTTGATGTATTATTCTGGATGGTAGGGCAAGAGTGTATGAAAAACAAAAATCGAAAAACAAGAAAAATGAAAAAAAAATTGGAAAAAGAAAAGTAGAAAAAACATACGGACTACCAACCTGTTTCATTTTATCTTTATTTATGTTTTTATTAGCTTAAGTCGAGTCGAGTCTTGGCTTAGCAACGCCACTTCGTGCATGTATTTGATCAAGATAATTAACTCGCCACCACTAAAAATACCCTTTATTCCAAAAAAACCATGTTTATCATATCCCTACACCTAACGTTACAACCCTTGAAAAGCCCTCTTTGATAGTTTATCTTAGGTGCTTACGCCTAGTGGAGGAGGTTTTCGATCCTTTCCCAAGCTATGGTAATCTATTTGCTATGACAGGTAGTGAGTGATATTTCTTCCATTTCCATTTAGTTATATAGGTTTATAGCACCCGAGAGATGAGAGTATCCAAACACTATTTGTGAGGTGCTAGTGTATGATTTCCGTGCTTGCTATGACTAGGGTGGAATAACTATTTGTTGTAATTACTTTTATATTAGTGTTAAATGAACCCTAGCTCATATTTTGATTGGAATAAAAGCTCATTTGCTTGAGGACAAGCAAATCACAAGTGTAAGGGTATTGATGAGGCGAAAAGTGTTACGCTTTTAGGGGGTCATTTAAGCCCTAATCCGTAATTATTTGATCAAATATTGCCTTTAATCGTTCCTTTTGTCACTTTAGGTACTTTGGAGAGGAAATCTGGAAAAGGAAGCATTTTGGACGTTTTTGGAGCATAAAAGTGAAGAAAACGACAAAGTCTCAAAATACGCTGGAAATAGTACCTGACGGCGTCACGCTTTACAAGGTGACGGCGTCACTCTTTGACAACAAGGTAGATGATTTTTGCACTAGACGCCCCAGAAAGATTTTGGAGATTTAACACGTGACGACGTCACATGTAAATAGATGAAGGCCGTCAAGTTTTAGCACAAAGGGAGACGGCCCAGAAGCTTTTAAAGAGGGACAGCGTCAGAAGTGGATATGAGCAATCCGAGAAGAGTTTTGGCGGCGAGGTGGCGGCGTCATACCCTATAACGTGACGCCGTCAGATTGTAAAATCTATATATATTCGTTTAATTTTCATTCATTAGGTGTGCAACTTTGGGGAGAACCCTAGGGATAAACCCTAGCTCGTATTTTACTGTATTTTCAGGGGTTTTTCACCCTTGAGACCTTGATGCTTAATTAAAGATAAGTCTTCTTCCAAATCAATCAATATGTCTTTGTGTTGTTGTTGGGGTATAAAGATCAAAGTACTGCTGGACATCAAAGTGCTGCTGAAGTGATAAAGTTAAAGTACTGCTCATGATCAAAGTACTGCTCGTTGGATAAAGTCAAAGTACTGCTAAAGGATAAAGACTGACGATATTAGAGATTAGTTTAAGGAATATTATGTAAAGTCTATAATATTCTAAATTAGAGTTACTTTACTTGTTGTACAAGTATTGTAAACCGACTAGGGTTTTCCTTGTGCCTATAAAAGGATCCCTAGGTCGATATTAGTTAGATATACGATATATACGATTTTAGAGAGAAAAGCTAAAGTTCGATATCAGAGATATTAGGGTTGTTTGTGAGTGTGTATTCAATAAGCAGATCCAAGGTGATTAATATAATCGTTGAAGTTTGTTATTCTTCTTAGCTTTGTTAAGTAATTCCGCATACTTAAACAGAGTAATTCAGTGTTTCATTATTAGTAGTTTAGGATTTATCCAAGACTGCTAAACCTTTAAAATGCTATATAAAATAGTTTGGTCAGAGTATAACGATCCAACAAGTGGTATCAGAGCTTGTGTGGAAACTCTGATTAAGAAGAAACCTTAAACCAAATCGATTTTCTAAACCAACCCTACAAGATGTCGACACCTGAACCTACACCAATGCCATCCATCACCACTGTTTGAATTCCTATAGTCAAGAAGCGTGAATATGATCTATGGAGCATGAAGATGAGGCAGTACATTGCTATCACTGACTCTGCACTCTGGGATATCATTGTCAATGGCAATCAAGTTCTTGAAGAACCTGTAGTAGTTGAGGGACAACCCAAACCACCTCAGCAACAACTATCTGCTACTGTGAAAAGGAATGAAGACAAAGCTCTCAATATACTGTTGTCTGCTATACCTGATGGTCACCTGCTAACGTTTCACAATGCTAAGGATGCAAAACAATTATGGGCTGCTATCAAGACAAGATTTGGAGGTAATGATGCTTCCAAGAAGATGCACAGAAGTTTGTTGAAGCAGCAGTTTGAAACTTTTACTGTTGGAGAAAGAGAAGGGCTTGATGCTGCTTATGAGAGATTTCAAAATCTTCTCAGCATGCTAGAGATACATGGTGTAGATATATCTACTGAAGATGCAAACTTGAAGTTTCTAAGGAGTCTACCATCTATCTGGCATGTCATTGCTACTATGATCAGAGGTCAACCTGATTTGGCTACTATGGACTTTGATGATCTCTACAATAACTTGAAGGTGTATGAGCATGAGATGAATGGTAAATCTGGTTCAACCTCACACAATATTGCTTTTGTGTCATCTGCAAAAACAAGCAGTACTTCCACTAAAAGTACTGCTTATCCTGTACAAAGTACTGTTGGTGATGTTTACACAACAATGACCACTACCACTCCACCACCCTCAAACAACATCAATTGTGATGATGTTGTGTGCTCATTCTTTGCTCAGCAAGCCACTTTACCTGTTACCTATGAAGAAGATCTGCTGCAGATTGAAGAAGATGATCTTGAAGAAATTGATATCAGATGGCAAGTTGCTATGATTACTGCTAGGATCAAGAAGTTCATGAAGAAAACAGGAAGAGGCATTGATTTCAAAGCCAAACAGGGTATAGCATTTGATAAGTCTAAGATTGAATGCTTCAATTGTCAAAGGACTGGACACTTTGCAAGGGAATGCAAGTTTGCCAAGTATCAAGCAAACAGGATGATTGAGAAACCCAAAACCCAAATTGAAATCAAGGAAGTTCCTGAACCAAAACCAAAAGCTTTAGTGGCTCAAGAAAATCTATCAGAGGTTGACTGGAGTACTGAATTTGATGATGAACCAGTCACTCTATCTATGGTTGCAATGGAGGAATTTGATTGGAGTACAACTTTTGATGAGGAACGAGGATGTCTTGCTTTGGATTCTACTATAGATCTTGGAGGCTTTGATTGGAGCATGGAAAGTGAAGATGAACCTGTTCTGCTGGCTTTGGTTGCTACTTCACCTACTTCATCTACTGCTACTGAGGTATGATCTAAATGCAATAATGTGTATCAAAAGGTACTTAGTGATTATGTGTCTGAAAGAGATAAACATAATAAAGCTAGGACTGAAGTTCTTGGTTATCAATTGACTTTAGAGTCAATGGAAGCCAAAATAATAACACATGAAAACAATGAAGTAGCTTGGGCAGAACAATATAAGCAACAAGATTATCAATTAAAACTAAGTGAATGGAAGTTAGGTTGTAAGGTGTGTGAATTAGAAAAGATGACTAAAGAAAGAGATGCTTTGTTAGATAAACTCGCTAGTTGGAAAGAAGATGGTCTTACACATGTTAGTTTCTGTGAAAAACAAAGAAGAGCAAATGTTAAAACAGGACTAGGTTATGGTGTTGAGTATAGTAGTTCATAAGAGAACCCAACTAGTGATAAGGAACAAGAAAGTTCAAAGGAACTCTCAACTAGTGAATTTGAAACTTGCTCAGAAGAAAACAGATCTAGTAGTGAGGAACCCATAAGCCTAACACCTCCTGAATTTAAGAAACATGAGGGGTATCATGCAGTTCCTCATGCTGTTGGAAGTTTTCAACAACCTAGGAAAGATGTTTCTTGTTATGGAGTAGACAATCTAGAGTTTAGGAATAAACTTAAGGGTCAATCTAATCCAAGTTCATCTGAAGAAAAGGTTGAGATTCCTAAGAATGCTACACATAAAAGAAGTGCTAGGAATACAAACAATGATAAAAGGTTTTCTAAAGTTTCTCAAAAACCAGCAGTATTTTCAAACTTTTCTCAAAGGACTGCTAGTCACTCTGCAGTACCTTCACGAAACTCTTTTCAAAATACTGCTAACTTTAAAAATTTCATTAATCATTCAACTAGAGGTCATACTGGTCTTGGCTATAAACCTCAAAGAACAGGATTTGGGTCAATGAATCAAACATTATGCTTTGTTTGTTATAGTCCTAATCACTTGATAAAAGATTGTAACTTACATTCAGAATACTTAAGTTAATACCCAAAGACTAAATCTGCTCAACATAGGCCAACAGAGACAAAACCAGTTTCACACAAACCAGTTTGGAATCATTCAAATAGTGTCAACCATAGCAATTTCACAAAAACCTATAGGTACCCTCAACAGAGAAGAACTTTTTCCAAACAACCAGTTCCTTCAGGTCACACTTTTCAAGGTACTTATAAGCCAAAAACAGTTTTCTCTCAAAGTACTGTAAGGAGATTTTCACCCAATCAAGGTACTTCTGATAAAAGGCCTTACAGAAGAGTCCCTAAACCACAGACCTCGACACAAAAAGTTAAAACAATGTGGGTTAAGAAGGAAAGTACTGTTGGGGACCAAAAATATTGCTGAAAAAGTGTGGGTGGAAAGAAAAATATTGCTGAAAAAGAAGGTTGTTTTTCTAACAAAGATCAAGTTTTGAAACATAAGAAAGTAATTGATCATGTTCACAAAAACAGTGGAAATTACATACTTAAAGATTTTAAGTATGTGACTCCACAAGGGGAACACAAGTCAGTAATGGCTTGGGTTCCTAAAAGAAACTAACTTTCTTATTATTGTGCAGGGCAACCCAGAAGAGGAGCTTAAAGATCATTTAATTGTTGATAGTGGTTGCTCTGGAAGCATGACAGGAGAAAAGGAGATTCTGTCAGATTTTAGGCCATACTTTGGAGGAAAAGTTGCTTTTGGGGATAATGCTACTGGAGGAAGAATTACTGGAAAAGGAACTATCAAGACAGGAAAGATTGATTTTGAAAATGTTCATTATGTGAAAGAGCTCAAGTTCAATCTCTTATCAGTTTCTCAAATATGTGACAAGAAGTACCCTGTATTGTTCACTGATACAGAGTGTCTTATTCTATCCCCTGAGTTTAAGTTTGAGGATGAAAACTTGGTGATTTTGAGGGCACCAAGACACAATGATGTGTATAGTATTGATATGAATAATATTATCTCCTCTAAGAAAGCTACATGTTTGATAGCAAAGGCAACACTTGAAGAAGCACATCTATGGCACAGAAGACTAGGTCATGTGAATTTCAAGAACATCAACAAGTTGGTCAAAGGCAACTTGGTTAGAGGTTTACCTTCCAAAACATTCAAAACTGATCATTCATGTTTAGCTTGCAAGAAAGGTAAACAACATAAAGCTTCATGTAAGAAGCTTGGGGAAAGAACAATTAGAGAACCTTTGGAGCTGTTGCATATGGATTTATTTGGACCTATTTCTGTTTCAAGCCTTAACAAGAAGAAGTACTGCTTAGTTGTGACAGATGATTGCAGTCGTTTTAGTTGGGTCTTTTTCTTGGGATTTAAAGATGAAACTTTTGATGCTATTCATGATTTAATAATATCCCTGGAAAATCAATTAAGACTCAAGGTTAGAGGTATTAGATGTGATAATGGGACTGAATTCAAGAACAAGCTTATGGATGATTTTTGTGCCAACAAAGGAATCAAGAGGGAGTTTAGCATTGCTAGAACTCCTCAGCAGAATGGAGTTGCAGAAAGGAAGAACAGAACCTTGATAGAAGCAGCAAGAACAATGCTTGCAGATTCTCTCTTACCTATTCAGTTTTGGGCTGAAGCAGTAAGTGCTGCTTGCTATATTTTGAATAGAGTGTCTATCACCAAACCTCAGATGAAGACACCCTATGAATTACTAATGGGCAGGAAACCTAGTATAAGCTTTATGAAGCCTTTTGGATGTCCTCTTACTATCCTTAATACCATTGATAACTTGGGAAAGTTTGATGGCAAGTCTGATGAAGGATATCTTTTGGGTTATTCTACAAATAGTAAAGGTTTTCGAGTATATAATAAGGTTACAAAGAAGGTTCAAGACTGTCTCCATGTTGAATTCCTTGAAGATCAGACAAACCAAAGGGGTAAAGGTCCTGATTGGATGTTTGACCTTGATGTATTGACTCCTTCAATGAACTATGTGCCTGTTAGGGAGGAGAATCAAGTTGTTCATTCAGAAGAAGAAGATTCACAGTTCATAGTTCATGGTGTTAATGCAAGTTCTACAGCTGATCAAGATACAGAGTCTATTCCTGTTAACAAGAAGCAAAGTACTGTTGTAACACAAAGTACTGATGATTCAACTCCCATAATCTCTAATGAAGATCAAGCCATTCAAGATGAACTCAATAGGATGCTTTTTGAAGAAACACTTGCAATGTCCTATGAGGATGAACAAAGACGAGCTTATGAAGCAGAGAAGACAAAGGGAAAATCTAAAAATTCATCTGACAAAACTTTGGACAACAGCACTTTGGATCCCAATACTTTGGATCAAAGTACTGCTACTCCATTTGAAAGTACTTCTAGGGGGGCTACTTCAAACACTTGGACAAATACTGATGATTGGCCTGATTCATCCATACCTCCTTTTGAAGAATCAGATGATGAGCTACAAGATGATGGAATTTTCTCTCAACAAGGTCCTGATTTCACAAACTTGGAAGATGATCTTACTGTACCAACTACTCACACTTCAAGAGTACATAAGAATCATCCTACAAATAAGATTATTGCTTCTCCTACTTCTGGTATTCTTACAAGATCTAAAGCTAAAAATACCATTATGCCCCATAATGCTTTGCTTAGCTTTGTTTATAAGCAGAATAGCATGAACCATAAGGATCAACAGACTTGTTTATTTGCTTGTTTCATCTCTCAAGAAGAACCCAAGAATGTAGCTCAAGCTTTAACTAAAGAAAGCTGGGTTGAAGCTATGCAAGAAGAACTTCTACAGTTTAAGCTTCAAGAAGTTTGGGTCTTATGTGATTTACCTGATGGTATGAAGGTAATTGGTACAAGATAGGTCTTTAGAGTCAAAATAGATGAAAGAGGTAATTTCATAAAGAACAAAGCAATATTGGTTGCACAAGGATATAGACAGGAAGAAGGAGTGGATTATGATGAAGTATTTGCTCCTGTAGCAAGAATTGAAGCAATCAGACTGTTCCTTGCTTTTGCTTCTTATATGAGATTTCTAGTCTATCAAATGGATGTAAAGAGTGCCTTTCTTTATGGCAAGATTACAGAAGAGGTTTATGTTAAACAACCTCCTGGTTTTGAAGATCGTGATCATCCCAACAAAGTCTACAAAGTTGTCAAAGCATTGTATGGTCTTCATCAAGCCCCTAGAGCTTGGTATGAAAGACTCTCAAATTTTCTGGTACAACATGGCAATAGGAGAGGAGCCATTGATAAGACTTTGTTCATAAAAAGAGACAAAAAGGATATCATGCTTGTTCAAGTATATGTGGATGATATTATCTTTGGAGCTACAAAACAATCCATGGTGAAAGAATTTGAAGAACTTATGCAGATAGAATTTCAAATGAGTTCAATGGGTGAGTTAACTTTCTTTTTGGGGCTTCAAGTTAAACAGTCAAGTGCTGGTATCTTTATAAGTCAAGATAAGTATGTCACTGACATTCTTAAGAAATTTAACCTTAGTTCTATCTAGCCAGTCACTACACCCATTAAATCTTCAAATTCACTTGGTAAAGATGAAGATGGCAAACCAGTGGAAGTCAAGCTTTACAGATCTATGGTTGGGTGTCTCATGTACTTAACTGCATCAAGACCTGATATCATGTTTGCTGTTTGTCTATGTGCAAGATATCAAGTTTCACCCAAGGTTTCTCATATGAATGCTGTACAAAGAATTTTTGCCTATCTCAAGCATCAACCTAAGTTAGGATTGTGGTATCCTAAGGAGTCCCCTTTTCACATGGAAGCTTTTTCAGATAGTGATTATGCTGGAGATAATTTTGATAGAAGATCAACCACTGGTGGATGCCAATATCTTGGAAGAATATTAGTCTCTTGGCAATGTAAGAAACAAACAATTGCAGCAACCTCATCTACTGAAGCAGAATATGTTGCAGCTGCAAGTTGTTGTGGACAAGTATTGTTGATGCAAAATCAACTTTTGGATTATGGATTCAATTTCAAGAATACTCCTATCAACATTGATAATGAGAGTACTATTTGTATTGTGAAGAATCCAGTTTATCATTCCAAGACTAAGCACATTCAGATTAGGCATCATTTTATTCGAGATTGTTATGAGCATAGATTGATTAATGTTGTCAAGATACATACAGATGATAATGTAGCAGATTTACTCACAAAGGGCTTTGATGTTTCACGATTCAAGCATTTAGTGGTAAGTATTGGTATGATCAATTTTTAGGCTATTTTTGAGGGGAGGCATTAATAGTCATTCATATTTTGAGGGGAGTGATTAATAGTCATTCATATTTTGAGGGGAGGCTACATATATCATTCAAAAGAAAGAAACTTTTATTCATTCAAAGTGACAGTACATTCATCTTCAAAGACCATAGTCATTACAACATCAGAGTTACATGATAAAGCAAACCTACATCAACCTACAACCTACATAAACTACTCCATAGGCTTTTTCCCTTTGCCCTGGTAGTTGTGCTTTGCCTTCTGAGCTTGCTTCCTCTTTTCATCAAAAGCTACTTGCATCTTTGGACATGGGAGGAACAACAATTGCATTGGAGGTTTCTCTAGTCTTGCAGGTTTCTCTTCCATAGGAATCTTCAAGTTCTTCAGCTCAGTCTCTAAAGCTTGGTTCAAGGCTCTTGGCAGTTCTTTAGATAGTGTTGTGGCTGGAGCAGCAGTTGGTGCCTTTCTCTTGGAGTTTTTCTGGTTTGAGCTTGATGCCATTGGAGGAAAGTTATCACTCCATCCTGGTTTTGAGTCTGAATCAGAATCAGAGTCAAAGTTAAACTCAATTTCTGTGTCACTTGAGTCATCTGATGAGACATACACCAATGGAAAGTTGCTCATGGTGAAGTTATGATTTTGAAAGATGAAGATAAGTTTTTGATAATGCTTTAGTGATGAAGGATGGTGACTGAAGAGTCTTTTTATAGGCAATTGGGTTCTGGATGCTGAAAGTACTGCTTAACGGCTATATGAAGATACTGCTATGCTGACGTGGAAGTACTGTTATTATACAACGGTCAAAAAATTTGGTAACAGTTATTTAATTTATTGGAAAGAAATAAGGGATAAAAATAACAGATTGAGTATTTATTGGGATCTGATTTTTAAATCTTACCCATATTTACTTAATCCTACCGAACTTTTCTCTTTCTTTATAACTAACACTCCACTTTCTATATACATTACCTTCGCCGTTTTCTCAATAAGTTTCTCAATCCTACACCAATGGCTCGTTCCACTTGTAATCGTCATAATATGGTAGCCAACCTGGATAAAACGGAATTGAATGTTGATTTTCATGACATAATTGATTTTCTCACTGGGTCGTCAATCAATTATGCTATTTTGGTCAATCCCGATGTTATTGCACCTTGGATTCAATAGTTTTGGGCTACTGCTAAAGCTGGATGGGAGGAGATGGATGTTTGGTTTATTAAAGCGAAGGTTGCTGGGCGCAATATTCGCATTACAGATGATTCTATCAGAACAGACCTTCAGTTTAATGATAAAGAAGGTACTGCTTGTTTTGCTAAAGAGGTACTTTGGGATACACTTAGGTATATTGGATATGAGGGTTCACTTAGCAAGCTAACCTTTGGAAAACCCTTATTCAGTCCTCATTGGAAATATTTGATCCATGTCCTACTTCATTGTCTAAGCAACAAGAGTACTGATTGGAATGAATTTCCCAAATCAATAGCCTCTGCCTTGGTAGGACTAGCTACAAATCAGCCATTCAATCTTTCTTGGATGATCCTTGATGGTATGCTTAAGCACATCAAGAATGGTTCTCCATTTTTGATGTATCCTAGGTTCCTACAGGTTTTCTTGAATAAACAGCTTGAGGGTGTCTCTAAACCACAAGAATTATTGCCAGTTGTTTCTCTTCCAAATAAGGTTTTTACCTTCATGGCCACCAAGAGTGCTAAATTTTCTGGTAGGAATACACCTCTCACTGCTTACATGTTGGAGGTAGCACAAGTTGTTAGAGATGCTGCTCATGAAGATTCAGAGGATGCATCTGAACATACAGACTCTGCTCCCACTCCATCTCAAGATGCTTCTCAACAGTCTAAGAATGAAGAAGATGTCTCTCACAACATTATTTCTTCACCAGTTCAAGAAGTCTCTCAAAAGACTGTTTCAAGGGAAAAGACTGCTTCAACTGAAAAGACTGTTTCTCTGCAAGGTACTGCTATTGAAGATTCAGATCATGGTGTACAACAATTTTCAACTCCCAATGATTATACTTCCACAGTTGGTTCTCAGACATCTGGAGGAGATGAGGGAGCTAATGTGGTTACACCTGATGAAGAAGAGGTTTTGGATAATTATGCCTTGACAAGAGAGTTGAAGAGGTTGAAGAGAGCTTATGATGTTCAAGCTATTGCTATGGAAGCTCTTCAACAGAAGTATCAGAAATTGAAGAAATTAGTCAAGTCTCTCATTCCACAACCCTCAGAAGGCCTTCAGAAGTCTAAAAGGAGGAGGCTGAGAAAGCTATCTTCATTCACATTGGGGAGGAATAAGGAAGTGAATTTGAATGAAGATGCTGTCTTTCAAGATACTGTTAATGAAAATATAGTTCTGAATGAAAAGACTGTGGAAGAAAAGACAGTTGATCAAAGTACTGATGCTATTGATCAAGATGCTGTTAATATGTTACAGACGCCACTTGAAGAACAAATTTCTCATCAAGATACTGTTGAAAGAAAGAGTGATGAGACTGAGCAAATAAGTTTTCAAGAAGCTGATATTCAAGTCAGAAGTGGTGATACAGAAGAATTGGATTTGGAAGATACTAATGTTGGTTTTGCTCAATATACTGCTCAAGGTACTGTGAGGCAATCTCTTATTACACCAAGGACCTTAAATTTTGAAGAAGATGTGGGTCCATCCAATCCAATTCAGGAAGAAGAGATTAGAAAATCCACCAATAGTGATGATGATACTATTGCTGAGATTATGATGAGTATATCCAGACCTAGAGGCATTGTTATTCAAGAATTTGAACATACTCAAGCACAATCTTCTCATCAACTTACTGAAGAAACTGATCCTAAAGACAAAGGGAAAGGAATCTTGGTAGAACCAGAGAAAAAGAAGAAGAAGAAGGAATTCTCTTTAGCACAAATAAGAGCTATGCAAGAAGCTAAAGGTGAAGAAGCTGCTAAACAGTTACAAGCAGAACTTGATGCTGAGTTTGTAAAAGAAAGAGAGATGGTTATTCAACCAAGAAGACCAATGACAAAAGCCCAAGAAAGAAATTTTTATATGAGTTATTTGAAAGGTCGTGGATACAAAGGTTTACAGAAGTTGAAGTATCAAGAAATGAAGGATTTATATAATGCTGTCAGAGAAGAATATCGAAGACAAGTAGCTGGCATTATTGGTTATGATACTGAAGAAGGAAAACAGATGATGGAAGCTGGTAATAAAAGGAAAAGAATAACAACTAAATCACAGTCATCAAAGAAGTCTAAGTCTGAAGTGGAATTAAGAGCAAACACAGTTGATGAACTGAGAAATTACTTAAGAGTTGTTGATTTTGAGCTTCCTAAGTCAGAAGAAGTTATTGCTACAAAGGCTAAGATTTCAGATTTGGAGGTCATTGAATCTGAAAAAGAAGTAGATTATTTTGTTTTCCATAGAGAAGATGACAGCTTTAGAGCATTTAATTTGTTGGTAGATGTGTTGCACCTTATAGACAGAGAAGATTTGTTCTATCTACATCAACAGATTCAAGCTCATTTTAAACACATTCCACTCAAAGGAATTGTTATAGTGTTGCTGGGAGATCTAACTACAATGTGGGAAACAGAAGAGACAAGCACAGATGATGTTTGGAAGAATCAAGAAGTCTGGGAAGTTCAAAGTTGGAGATTCTTTGCAAATGCTGGTGTACATGTCTTAGAATTGGAAGATGGTACTATGATCTATATGCTAGCAGAAAGGAGATATCCTCTTACAAGAGATTTGATGATGAGGATGCTGGATCATGGTATGGAAGTAGAGCAAGAGGATGAAACTGCTCTAATGGTGATAAACTTGTTCATCAATTGGACAATTTTGAAGGATGATGATTAATAATTACTGGTATGATCTAAATTGTTTAAAATATTTTGAATAAACAAGTACTTTATTCAAAGTACTGCTGATCAAACAGTACTTTCACAAAGTACTCTTTGCAGCCTAAAACCAGTAAAGTCTTTTTGAAATAATAATTTTCGTCATGTGCAAAATACTTTTTGAAGCACAAATGTTTACATCAACAAATTGTTTTTGGAGATGAACATGGTGTTAGTACTTGTGCTACACAACAAATGGTATTCAACTCACCATGTTTAACAGACAAGAAAGAGTTTGACTTATCATGAGGGTACGGCTCTGATGTGATAATCAAATCCGTTTTTAGTTGACAATTTACTAAAAATTGTATGGTTTTCAACTCACCATATCTGTGATAAGTGAAGAGTTGACTAGCCCACAAGAAAATGGCTTGTGGTAAAGGCTGTGGAAAATCCATTCATATGGTAATTAGTTCACCATGGTAGTTGTACTAAAAGAACTAGCTAGTCCAAAAGCAAACGGCTATTGGTAAAGACTACTCAAATCCGTTGATAGCTGATGATTTGCTAAAAATCATATGGTTATCAATGTACCATGGTTTACTTAACCTAAACATTGGCTACTCCAGAGTTAATGGCTTTGGTAAAGAGACATCAAAATCCATTAATTTTCAATGATTCACCTCTCATAGGAGTTAACACACCTGGAAGTGATGAGAATAGTATGAAACTTAACATGATTTGATGTATCTTATGTTGCTGAGTAGCTGAGAAGAAATTTAAGTTGCTGTAAAGACAAAGAATTGTTGCTGATGAAGATTGCGGATACTACATGCTGATGATAACAAAACAACGAGTATGACATTCAAAGAAACAATCTTTCCTTGAAGATCAAGCTTACACATGGAAACTTGAAATCAAACAAGTGGTATTCAAGTTAGGGGAGGATTGTTGAGGTATAAAGATCAAAGTACTGCTGGACATCAAAGTGCTGCTGAAGTGATAAAGTTAAAGTACTGCTCATGATCAAAGTACTGCTCGTTGGATAAATTCAAAGTACTGCTAAAGGATAAAGACTGACGATATTAGAGATTAGTTTAAGGAATATTATGTAAAGTCTAGAATATTCTAAATTAGACTTAGTTTACTTGTTGTACAAGTATTGTAAACCGACTAGGGTTTTCCTTGTGCCTATAAAAGGATCCCTAGATCGATATTAGTTAGATATACGATATATATGATTTTAGAGAGAAAAGCTAAAGTTTGATATTAGAGATATTAGGGTTGTTTGTGAGTCTGTATTCAATAAGCTGATTCAAGGTGATTAATATAATCGTTGAAGTTTGTTGTTCTTCTTGGCTTTGTTAAGTAATTCCGCATACTTAAACAGAGTAATTCAATGTTTCATTATTAGTAGTTTAGGATTTATCCAAGACTGCTAAACCTTTAACAAGCTATATAAAATAGTTTGGTCAGAGTATAACGATCCAACAGTTGTTTGATTATATCTTATGCTTGTCTTTCAATTAACATGCTAGGCTAGGTCTTTCTTGTGTTTGCTTAGATATAATGAAACCTAGCTATTGATTACATGTTGTTGGTTTGTTTGTGATTGTTCTTGGTGGGTGAAGTCGATGTTAGGCTTAAGAAAAGTGGCTAACCTCCTATACGGTAACTTGCTTGAACGTCTTAAGAAACATGAATCGGATGTGTACTACGATTATATGGTTGTATTTAATGCATAAGCGAATTCTAGTGATCCCATGTTAGGAGCTTTTAGTCGGCTCGACATAGGAGTGAAGTAGGGGCTTATAGAGTTAGGGAAGATCGTACACGGCCCTACGAATGGTTTAAAGGAATACAACCCGTCATCCACACAATTACAACAAACCAATTAACGGGTAAAAGATAGCTAGGGAGTAAGGAAATCTAAGTAAACACATTTTTCTCTCATATAAGTTTCACAACCATTTACTTTTTCTTGTTATTTTATTTTATTTGCAAAAGTAGTTAATTGGGTTAGTTGGCTAGCAACTAATTCCGCCCACTCTTCCAAAAACCGAGATTTTTACTTGCTTTCATAAAACATAAAAATACAAAAAGAATCATCCCTCAACCCTTATACCTAATTAGAGTAGCTTTTCAAGCCTAACGACAGTATTCCCCGAGAGAACGATCAATCCCCCGGTACTTGCCACTTCACTGTACTACATCAGTCAGGTACACTGCCTGGTGGGGGTTGTAAGCTTCTCAAGATCCCTTGAGAGGTAAAACCTAAGTGCAAAGGTTGCAAAACCCACGCATCACCAGCCATCTGACTACACAATTTTCTTTTCTTTTCTTTCTCCTTATATCTGTGTCTAGAAATCTATTTTGCACAAAATTATAGATTGGGAAACTACTTTTTATTGCATTAACATATTTATATGTAAAACCCAATCTATTTTATTCAAATCATTCTTACATCTAGGAAACACATGAAAACTAACTTCCTTGCATTGTTGAATAATGCTAAAAATATTCTTTAAAATCATGCATGAAATCTTACAAAAATTGTCAAAATATATATATTAATATATACCTTTGACACTCATGAATTGAGCAAAATCAAATCAAGGAGACTTTGGATTGTTTCTTAGGATTTTTTTTCTTTTTTTTTTTTTCATTTAGGAGTCGAAACAATCAAATCTCCACATTTGTTGCATATAGGCACACACTAGAACAAAATCAATAATGATACCTCCACATTTGTTCCATCACTAATTCTCCTTGCTAGTTGCTATTGTCTTTGCTCTATATAATTACTTGCTCTAATACCTTTTTGCTTACTAAATAGAATTACTTGCTTGTTTATTCACGTAATTAATTTATTTTAAATGCATGCTTACTTATAAATATATTACATGCTAAATTGCCTCAAAGAGTTGGACTTGCTTAAAACTAAACCTCAAAACATAGTCCTTTTTACTTGCTTTTGCAAAAGAAACCCACTTCTGGAAACCTAAGGATCATATGATAGGCGGCCCCCTTAAATCATTAGGCAGCCCCCTTAAATCATTAGGCAGCCCCCTTATTATTTAAGGGGACCGGCCCCTAATGAAGGGGACCGGCTATTTGATGGTCGAGGTTAGAGAATCTTTTCTGCTTTTTAGCCCATTTCATCATACACTTCCTAAATTTCACAAACATATTTTGTCCTAACCTCTCAAACAAACTTTATCCATCCTTAATCACATAAATCCTACACTATAAATACTCCCACTCCTCAAAATCTCCACTAATCTTATAACGTCTTCTCCCATCAAACCAAAACCAAAAACCTCAAGGTTAGCAAGGATGACCGAAAAACCCGTTTGGAGAAGAAAAACTAACCATCGCAATAAGTTCATCTCAACAAATGATGTGGCTAAACAACCAACACCTGCACCCACATTTTTTCCCAACTATACTCCAAATTCTCAAGCTCATTCCATTGAACCATTCTACAAACCCTATCATGTTGGCCAAACATCCCCTTCATTCCAAACTACATATCTCAACCTCAAACTAACTTCAATGAAACTTTTCACAATCCTCATCATATTGGTCAAACATCCAACTTTACTTCCAACTACACACCCCAATTTCATCCATTTCCACCAAATGATCAACTCCACATTCCCACGGAAAAGCAAAATTTCTGTGAAGAGATAATCCAAATCCACGAAATTAGTGATCTCCTTGCTATGCACCTTGCACAATGCAACAAGGTCCAACCTCCATCCTCACCCTACTCAAATTGCTTACCTCACTCTCTCAACTTGGATCAAGTCACAAACCACACCCACTATTGTCCTTGTTGCATTTTCCTTCAAAAACAAATTCTCTGCTTGAGTGAAGATATTTCTTGGATTGAATACCTCCTCACTCATCATCATCCAATACCTCCACTAATCCGATATAACATCCCTCTTCCGCTCCATACCGTTCACCATCAAATAACTAAGCCTATTCTCATGCTTTCCGCCTCCAAATAAAATAGTTCAACCTTTTGTATCGCAAGCAAGTCTAATCGCTCTCTTTGGCAATTTAGGACCTTTAATTTCTTTTACTTGCGTTGTAATCCATATGCTTCAAGCATATTGCATGATGTAATGATACTCATGTGTTCTACCTTATCATCTTGATTGTATGAATAAATTAGTTGTCTTTGTTTGTATTATTTTTGCTATATATGTCTTGTGTTCTTACCATGTTTTTGTAGCCAAGACTTCCTTAGCTCGATTCCTTGGTGCCCTCGAACGAGGGGGAGTACACATCAAGGGGGAGTTTTCATTCCGTCATAATTAATACATGAAACTAGTCGGCAAAACCTTTTTTGATTCTACAAAAAGGGGGAGAAGTAAATATAAATTCACTAAAATACTTGTCTAAAAATTAATTTTTGATTTAATGAGTTTAAGTTTTGTAATCATCAAAAAGGGGGAGATTGTTGATATAAATAATGCCTAAAAACGTTATTAATATTTTTCAATATTTTTACGTTTTGATAATCACAAATGTAAAGTCATTAAACTAAAGATTATGACGTAAACAAGTATTTAGTTGTAAATATTCATTTTAACAACTTAATCACTTAAGGTATGAATAAACAAAATGCCTAATGCATTTTATGATCAAAGGAATATTTTCTTAATCACTAGATTTTTTATAAAATGTCACAAACATTTTATATCCTTTAGAAAATCATTTTTGATATTAAATAAATATTTTAAATCCATTATAAATATATGAATTCAAATTTTCAACAAAAAAGGGCAAAAATGTTCCAGAAAAACCTTCCCCAGTAAAAGACAAAATTTATAGTTGTTCATTGGGCGGGCCCCCTTAATTATTAGGGCGGCTCCCTTAATATTTAAGGGGGTGATGTGCGTGATGTGTCGTTGCGGTTTAGCAGTATTAATGCCTACTCAAGTTTTAAATTTATATTTAGCCGACTTATCAATAACACACACACTTAACGAGCAGTGTACCCGGCCAGTATGAATATAATGGTAAGTAGAGTGTCGATCAATAAGAGTGGAACGTATTCTCTAATTAACCTAATCAGTATTTTAATGTCCTAATTAGTTTTATAGTCTAATCTAACGAAAGAGGGTTCAGCCTGAGAGACTGGCACAGATTGGTTATATTAAACAGTAAATTAAACTAATGAGCACGAATCAGCGAATAGCATACACGTACACAAATAGATAATTAGAAGCAGAAGAAGGCCTGTCCTGATAATTAAGTAGCTTGTCACTTGTTTTATTGCTAGTTCTATATGAAGCGTATCGTAATCTTATCTGTCTCGTTGGATCTCATTATATCGGCGAGTAAACCCTTAATGATCACTTATGTCTATCCTATTTATCCAAAGACCTCAGCTAAATAGGCGAGGAAGGGGAATGGCCACCCAAACAAGACTCAGCTAGACACAGAGGTTATCAAAGCACTAATATAAGTCACCAAAAACATCATCATATAGACTTTAATTGATGGGAAAGCAATTTTAAGGGGAGCAGTATGGTGGCCACAAGCCCATCAATCCCGATGAATTAAAGCGTACTATTACAATAAAATAAAACTACTTAATGAATTAAACACATGCAGGACCTTCTTACAACTCTAATATCTTCGTTTGGGGTGTGTCTTGTGTTGCTTCTTCGACTGAATTCGGCTCCTTAGGGTTACGTTGCACACAAAATTCGTCTAGGTCTTGGGGTATTTATAGTTTCTGTCTGAGGGCTCGATGCGGCGCATTGAGTAAGAAGATGTGGCGCATTGACTTAACTTCGCTTAGGGTCCAAGATTAATATATTCTGGAATATTCGTACACCGTCTTTAGATGTGGCGTATCTTGATCTCGTATCCGGTGCATGTCCTTCAGTATCTTGGATTGTATCTGGTGAACTCTTGATAGTGATACGCCGTACGTCAGAAGTGTAATGTGGCGTATCTGGAGTAGAACGAGCTTGATATTCTTCTTTGACCAAAGTTTCATATGCGGCGCATGATAGAATTACATGCAGCGCATTCTTCAAAGTCAGGCAATGGTCTTCGAATTCATCTAAGTATGATATTGCAGCGTATCTGTTGAGATAGATATGGCGCATCTTCTGGATTTCAGTAGACTTTTGACATCTCGCTTGTTTTGCTCCTTAATTAGTCCAAAATCGCCAAGTTTCCCCTATTGCTTGTTTTTACCTGAGAATTACTAAAGTAAACATTAAAGTACCGATTCTCATAAATAATATAGTAAAACAAGTCAAATAAATAAGATAACTAATGATAAAAATATGTACTTATTTGAGTTCATCAAATATCCCCCTACTTGAACTTTACTTGTCCCCAAGTAAACCTTAGATTTAATCTTATGAAAATGTATCCTAAAAGGTATTAGGATTTATTTTTATTATTGAGCACGTATTCGTTTTATCATAATCACACAACCAAACACTTAACGAAGTAGAAACAGAATAATTTTTCAATATAAAAACAATTTTAAATCGTTTAGTTGCTTAGTTGTGACGAATATTCTATCATAAGCTTGACAAGTATACGCATCTCCCCCACTAAAGCCAAGGAGTAACAAGTCTAAAGCGGTAAAAAGGGTTTTGAGGCTTAAGGGTTGAACCTAGCTTCGTTTAAACATCTCTTGCATAAACTTAGTAGATTGCTGGTGCAAGTCTTCAATGCTTTAACTAACGGATGGTCACTAGTGCACTTCTTGGATCGCTGACGCGTTATTTGCATAACGGATGGTCACCAAGTCACACACTAGATCGCTAGCGCGTTAGTCAATTAATCTAATACTAGGATGGTCACTACCTTATTCATGCATTTAATATTCTTACTTAGTCATCATCATATCCGGATGATCGAAAGCTAACAACGAATATAACAATACGGTTGGGTAGGGATAACATTTAGGATATAAATTGGTATAAAACAAAAAATAAACAAACAAATAGATTAAAATCCTAAGTGTGGTTAATTACTTTCCCAACCATCCCATGAATAAGACTCATATCATTGAATAACTCACGCTTTTGACTCATGTAACTCACGCTTTAGGTAGATACGAATTATACTCAACAAAATCTTAAACAAAGAATAAACCTTAGTTGACGTTCCCATAACGGCCAACTCCCATTTAATCCGTAAATACAACAACAAATAGTGGTGATATCTCCCACTTAATATAAAACTTTACATAAGTTGGTTAAATAAATTTCCAATTTCTTATCTTTCTTTTTCTTTTCTATTTTTTCGATTTTTTTTAATATGTGTAAAATTTCACAACTTTTTTCTATCACGATTTTTCCGGATAAATTTTCCATACTTTTCAAAACTTTCAGAAATAACTGTAATAGTGAAAGTAGTAACCACACGAAAAATAAACTAAAATTATACAGTACTTTCACTCCAATTGCATTGTGCAATTTCCCGACCTAACCAAAGATAATGAATTACGCACGCGAACACAGGTAATGTAAGGAAACACACTTTGCCTAAAGTAACTAACCACATATTTTAATCTACAGGGTAGGATAAGGTGTAAGGGTGTAACGAAACATTTTAACAAAGGTGTAAGAAACGAAATGAATGGCTCTGAGGGTTTTTCTAGGGGTATCTTACTTTAAAAGTTAGAGTAAACAAAAGGGTTTATACGGGGGTTAACTAACCAGTGTAGTTATTTAATATTACATAACGTATAAAGGTTTTTTGGGTGTAATCCTAGAAATTTACCAAGTTAGACAAGTCACTCCAATTATATCGATAATACTCATTATGGTGGTCTCGAATAGTATACAAGCCAAGTTCTAAAGTTTACAAGTCACCGGCACACTAAAATTTTAATTTTTGAAAGAAATAGGGTTATGTGTGCGGTTATGTAATTTAGACTTAAACAAAAACATGCTAAAAATTTAAATTTTGATATATTAAGCGCATTTTAAGCATATTTTAAAAAAGTTTGGGATAAGTAAGCGTTCTAATTCTTCGTCCCCTCACTTAAGTTAAACAACATCCTCGTTGTTTTTATTAAAGGTTAAAAATTGGAAAATAAAAGAATTAGAACGGAAAAACTCCCCTAATATTTGCTCGGAATGAACCTCCATTATGCGTTTATGAGCAAAAATCAACTTTCTTGTGGATGAGAACGTTTAAGCTTCATGAATGATGTTTTCACAGAAAGTGCAGGAATCTATAATACCACCAAGACTTTAACACACCTGAGTTAAGAAGGTTCAAACTTGCATAATACATTAGTAGTTAGTAAAATAAAACCTAAAAAATTAAACTGTAAATCATCAGGTCAGTCGATACGCCGCATCCTATGGAAGAAGATGCGTCGTATCGAGCCTGGAATTAATACGAGTCATAATAAAAGATGCGTCGCATCCTTAACCAGGGATGCGCCTGATGAGGCGAATAGTGTACCGCTTTTCGGGGGTCATTTAAGCCCTAAATCGTATTTATTTGATCAAATATCGCCCTAAATCGTTTCTTTTGTCATTTTAGGTACTTTGGAGAGAAATTCTGGAAAATGAAGCATTTTGGACGTTTTCGGAACATAAACGTGAAGAATTCGACAAAGTGTCAAAATCTGCTGGAACAGTACCCAGACGGCGTTAAGACCACTCTTGATGGCGTCAGACCTTGACGGGCCAGAACACAATTTGGGAGTTTAAAGGGGGACGGCGTCAAGAAGGCTATCAAGAAACCCTAACCACGGCGAGGTGACGGCGTCACGATTACAACGTGACGCCGTCAGATCTGTTTTTCTATATATATTCGCATAATTTTTAGTCATTCGTGTGGAACTTTTTAAAGAGAAACCCTAGACGATTTTTGCAGCTTTTTTAAGGGTTTTATACCCTTGGATCTCTCATGTTACATTGAAGATAAGTAATCAATTAATCATTCAATATGTCTATGTGTTGTTTGATTCTATCTTGTTCTTGTCTTTTGTTTAACATGCTAGGCTAAGTTTTCTTTGTGTTTGCTTAGATCTAATGTAGCCCCCGCACTTTTTCCCAAATGTTTAAACGTTGTAAACTAGAATTTATTTGAATTTAATGCTATATTAGACTACATACTTGATCTCATACTTTATCTTCTTACATAAATTACAACTTATATCTGTGAGCAAAAAAAAAAAAAAAAAAAAATGGTGAAACCGTTATCACTAAAATTCGAAAACCACGCGTGAACTGACCTCGAATTGGTATGGCATAAAATAAATATCAAACTCTTCGGAGACCAATAAATTTCGTCTCGGTTCTATCTTATTAACACACCTTCAAAAATATTATTTTCGAAAATTCACTAAGTCGAAAAATTACACGTCACGTTTTAATTTAACGGGACACGTTATCCCCGGTATATTAATAAAACAATAACATTTTAATTATTTATTTCTATCTCTTTTTATACTCCCACCCATTTAATCATTTTTATATTTTCTTTTTCTTTTTTTTCGTTCTTTCTCTCCTCCCTCCCCCAAAAACTCACGCCTCTCCTCCCTCTTCTACTTCTGGAAACGCGCTCCACCTCCTTTCTTCACCTCAAAACCTCAACCTCCCAAATCTGTCATTTACCCTATCTTCACCCTCTATTCGATCGGGTCAAACGAGGTAAGAAAAAGACCCAAGAATGGGGTTATCGATGCTACTACTCATCTATATTAGACTCTATGGTCACGAGACATCCTTGATAATTGAANTACACGTCACGTTTTAATTTAACGGGACACGTTATCCCCGGTATATTAATAAAACAATAACATTTTAATTATTTATTTCTATCCCCTTTTTATACTCCCACCCATTTAATCATTTTTATATTTTCTTTTCTTTCTTTTTTCGTTCTTTCTCTCATCCCTCCCCAAAAACTCACGCCTCTCCTCCCTCTTCTACTTCTGGAAACGCGCTCCACCTCCTTTCTTCACCTCAAAACCTCAACCTCCCAAATCTGTCATTTACCCTATCTTCACCCTCTATTCGATCGGGTCAAACGAGGTGAGAAAAAGACCCAAGAATGGGGTTATCGATGCTGCTACTCATCTATATTAGCCTCCATGGTCACGAGACATCCTTGGTAATTGAAGGAGATGGTTATAATTCCTCAGAATAGTCGGCACTACAATCAAGTCACCAAAAGGGATAGTCAAACTATCTATTCTACTTCTTTTATAAACCCCACCGATCCGCAGGAGAGACACCATTCCCATAAAAACTCACAAGGATTTTGTTGGTGGTTCCTGCTTGGATTCGGCTTGGAGGGATTATTAGAGTTTTTGGTTGTTTTTAATTTCAATCGGCTCACTGTTGTAAGATTTTCCTTTTTTTTCCATCTCATGATGTTATTGATTTTGTTCCTTCAAAAACCTGCAACTATGTTGTGTAATTAGTTTGGGTTATATAATTTTGATATGGGTTAAGTATTTTTGATTTGTTTGGTCTCGTTGGATTCTGTGACGAACCGAGTTAGATTGTGATGTGGAGTCTTGATGTTATAAGGTTTGCGTGGCTAAACCTGAAACTAAGCTAAAAACCGAATTTTAAGCTGGCTCGAAATTGGATGTGCTTATGTCGTTGGCTACTCTTGATCTTATTAGGTTGCGTATATATTGCTTCTGTTTGATTCTTGAAGTTGTTTTGGTCCCAGCCGATTAATATATCATTAGGCTAGCCTTATTTGTTGATTGACGAGTCATGGTTGGACCGAGGGAGACACCTTTAGGGTCTCGGTTTTGTTACTTTACTCGACACCATGACCTACTTTGGGTGCGTTTGTTTGCTCCAATTGATATCTTCTGGTTGGTGTGGCTCGACTAGGTACAAGGGGTGCGTTTGTTGGAGCCCATTTTGTGCTCATAGGTTTAGTTGAATAGGCAGCTTGTGTTTGTCCTAGTGGTCTTAAGTGTTTGTGGTACCTTGGCTCAACAACACACATATAGTGTGTTGTGACCTTGCTTACGTGTTGCCTTGCCCAAGTTTAAAGGACCCTAAGTCCCCTACCTGAGGTTACGCGTGTTGATGTATTTATGGACCAACTAGGAGTTGGTTCACCCTTCGATTTGGTTGTCGACAAACCCACATAGGGGGCGTTATTACTCCCTGCCTTAGCACGCAATTAAGCCTCCAAAGGGTACTGCGTTGCGTTGCTTTTGGATCACCAGATGCACTCCAAGCTGGGTACGTTTGGGATGCCATGTCAGTCCTATCAAGACACCTCGAGGGTGTGTGTCACTCGTCCTAATACCAGCCCTCGTTAAAGGCTTCGAGTCTTGTTAACTAAAGAATTCGAGTCAAGCTTTTAGCCCTTGCGTTTGAATCATATCACGCTTGGGCCAAGCCCAATCTACAACAGTTTTATTTTGGAATGATTTTTAGTACAAAGCCCACAGGACATTTTGGGTGCGTCTTGCATATAATTCATTTCGCGTTCGACTGATCGTCTCGAGTATTTTGACTTAATGATAATTCACGACTCGAATCCCGACTCCGACATTACTTCACAATGTACTTTAAAAACTATTAGATGTATTCTTCTAAACAAAATTTTAATACGGCAAATAAATGTAATTCTTCTCGATGTCAAAAATCTACGACAACTTATAATACTTATACGCTATTATTTACTTTGAAACTTAGTTATCTCGTATAATTAAAACATACATGCGAATCAAACCCAATTTTATATAAAAATCTTACAAGTGTATTTTAATAATTTTAAAATAAAACTCTTACGTAAAAACAATTATTTGCATACTATGTATTATAAAGTAATATTTACATATAAATACCTATAAATATTTAGAAATATAAATACCAATTTTCAACGACACCATTCGTAGTATTCCCCGACGACATCTAACATTCTTTACCTTCCGCACTTCGTCGAACCAGAAATCCTATTTGTTCTCGATACTTAAGCACTTCCAAGAGCCAATATTTACGAAACTATTTTCAAACTTAATCCACGCCACACAAGCAACAATATCATTTTGAAAGCTTATGAACTTATTTTGCTCTTTGAGTCTTAAACTAGAACCATGAACTAAACTATGCCATACTAATCTAGGTCACGTGTTGGAGCTACATACCATTTGACTACTTTGCTTACCAGATTCTACTATCACTAAGGTGAGTTCATAGTGGCAATATCAATCAGGGTAGCATAGCGAGCATACTTGTGTCAGTTTATAGCATGTTTCCCCCGGGATTTGAGACATGTAAAGTGGG